>CM061062.1:190792772-190915265 GCA_030762895.1 Sophora flavescens | reverse complement strand
TGTCTCTTTGCATTCTCGTTTTATAGAGTGGCCGCGCGTCACGGTCGTGATGGCCATCACGGCCAGGTCGTGACCAATTCTGCCAAGGGAGCGCATTCAAATTCTGGTCCGTCACGGTCGTGATGCTTATCACGGCCAGGACATGATCGCTTCTGTCCATGGGTGTTGATCTGTCACGGCCGTGACCTTCATCACGTCTAGGCCATGATCAATTCTGACTTCCTAGGTCTCCTCATCACGCCCGTGATGGGTGTCACGGTTGGGCCGTGATGCGTTACAAGATGCTTTTGATGAATTGCATGAAGAATATGTTAAAATTGGTAAACAACTTAAATCTTCTAGAAAGATCATCGCAAAACAATGTAGTGATAATGCATCTTTACAAATAAAGCTTAAAGAACCAGAAGATGAAAATTCAAAATTACTTGCATCTAGTTCAATTGACACCAAATGCACTACACTAGAAAAGGAAGTTGAAAAACTGAATATAACTCTATCTAAGTTTACTTCGGGTAGAGATAACTTAAATGCAATATTAAGACAGCAAAAGGGTGTGTATGACAAAACTGGAATTGGATATAAGCCAATGGTACATGAAAAATCTTTTAAAAAGCTTTTTGTTCCACCCATTTCCTCAACTAGTACTTTTGTTAAATGCTATTATTGTCTAAAGAAAGGTCATACAGCTGCTACTTGTAGACTTAGAAAGAACATTCTGATAGTGTGATTTTATATCATATTTTATGTACACTTTTGCATGCATTTTTCTTATAGATTAGGCATTCTTTATTTGATTTTATTAGTTTTTTATCTTGGAACGGATAAGGCGGTGTTGTGGTGTTGTTTTGCAGGAATTAATGATTAAAATGCTCAAATCCAGTTAATTTGGAGTTTGCATGAAGGAGGAGCATGTCTTAAAATTGAGGGGAGAAAATAACAAGATGTCAAGAGTCTATAGAAAAAATAAATTGCTTTTGGCTAGTTACAAGAAGTAAGAAAAGATGAAAAAGCATGGCACAAATGGACTTGAATTTTGCCAAAAGAAATGAAGCCCACGTGAAATTGGTTTTGGGCAAACTGGACTAATCCAAATTAGATTGGATTTGGAAAGAAAAAGATGGGGGCTGACGTCTGGAGCTCTAGAGAGAGTTCTTTGAATTAAATGGAAAAATGAATAGCAATTATGAGGGCATGTGCTGATGTTAAGGAGTCTTGAATGAGAGGGAGGAAAGATTGAAACAGAACATGGAAGTTTTGGAATAAGAAGCAGGCAGCAGTGCATAGAAAAAGGAGAAAGTGTAACGTACATGAGCAGTAACATAAATGAATAAGAATAAAGGGAGGTTTTGCTGCGTGAAAAGGGGATATATTTTCTCTCAGAAAAGTAACAGACAAGGATGGGGCATTAAATGAAGGAGCAGTGTCGGTTATGACAAGGAGGCCAAAAGGCAGCACCATTGAAAGAGATATAATTCTCTCAGAGACTTGGACAGAGGGAGATATTATTCTCTCAGAGAGAGACCAGGAGGGGCGTGATTTTCTTGAGTCAGAGGCAGCTTCTGGATGATTACTCCCATGGAATCCCTTCTTTCCTTCATCTATGTTTCTTTGTATTCTCTTTTTATGAGTAGTTAAATCCTGTTGTTGGGATTAGATGTAGCCAACTGATTATCATGTATTTATCTTGACTGATTATTCTATGTTCATGTCTTCATATTAGTGATTAATTTTCTGTGCTTAATGCTTGTTGTGGCTAGCACCCCCATGACTCGATTTGTGTTTTGGTATGCAATGGGGACGTTCGTATCATAACCGGAATTGAATTTAATCACCTAGTAACCCTTTCATCTAGGAATGGAGTTAGGTTTATTAGTAATCACATGATCCCTAATATTAATGCAAATTCATTAATCTAGGCCACCTAAGGAATTAGGGTCTATTAGGGGATTTAGGCTCTTGCCATCCGAGGAATCGGGGTTTGAGTAATTTAGTGGATTGATTTTAATATCTGAAGCATGAATGGGAGGTATCTAGTCCTGATAGTACATGAGACAGATGTTTGGTGAAGTCTGGTCCCAACATATCATTTCTGCACTATAAGTGTTCGATAAAAAGACAAAAATATTTTATTTCTTTTCTTTTGTTTATTTTGAATTCTCTTGATTTCTCTGTTAATCTAGATAGTTGCCGAGTTTGTGAATTGGTAGTTGACATCCAATCCCCGTGGATACGATAAACCGGTCTTACCACCGTATTACTTGCACGACTGGGTATACTTGCCCAGATTCGTCAACACATTCATGTTGGCATTAAACAAATTTGGGTTCCAAAAGGAACTTATGTTGCTACTAACACAAAGGGACCCAAACAGATTTGGGTACCTAAAGGAAAAGCATAAAAGAATTTGTTTTGTAGGTGTGTTTGAAGGGCAAAACCTCAAGCTGGTTTTTGGACTGTGGCTGCTCCAAACACATGACCGGAGACATCACAAAATTTACATCTTTCACTCCTAAGGAAGGTGGAAATGTCACCTATGGAGATAACAACAAAGGAAGAATCCTTGGTGTTGGAACAATAGGAAAAAGTTCAGCAATTATGATTGAGAATGTTCTCTATGTGGAAGGACTCAAACACAATCTACTTAGTATAAGCCAATTATGTGATAAAGGCTACAAGGTAAACTTCAACTCAAATCTGTGTATGATCAAATCTATTCATGACAATAACATAAAATTGATTGGAAACAGAATCAATAACATCTATATGCTAGACATAGACAACTTAATTTCCAATGATGCATGTTGATTAATTTCCAAAGAAGATGAAAATTGGCTTTGGCATAGGAGAATAACTCACATTCATATGGATCACTTGAATAAATTGATTTCCAAAGAACTTGTAATCGGTTTACCAAATAAAAAGTTTGTTAAAGAAGGCCTATGTGATGAATGCCAAAAGGGTAAACAAGTGAAAACCTCATTTAAGGCTAAAAACATTGTTTCAACTAGTAGACCCTTACAATTACTGCACATGGACCTTTTTGGACCTTCTAGGACAAAAAGCTTTGGTGGAAATCTCTATGCTCTTGTAATTGTTGATGAATTCTCTAGATTCACTTGGACCTTTTTCTTAGCACATAAGAATGAAGCTTTTAAAGCTTTTAAGAAAATGGTTAAGGTTGCTCAAAATGAGAAAGACGTGAAAATTGTTTCAATTAGGAGTGACCATGGAGGAGAATTCCAAAATGAGGAGTTTGATAACTTTTGTGATGAGCATGGTATAAAACAAAATTTTTCTACACCTAGGACTCCACAACAACATGGAGTAGTTGAGAGGAAAAATAGATCACTTGAAGAAATTTCTAGAACCATATTAAGTGACTCTAATTTACCAAAGTATTTTTGGGCTGATGCTGTAAGTACTGCATGTTATGTTTTAAATAGAGTACTAATAAGGCCAATTTTGAAGAAAACTCCATATGAACTTTACAAGGGAAGAAATCCTAACATTTCTCATTTTCATGTCTTTGGCTGTAAATGTTTTGTGCTAAATAATGGCAAGGATAATCTTGGGAAATTTGATCCCAAAGCTGATGAGGGTATTTTCCTAGGTTATTCATTAACTAGCAAAGCATATAGAGTGTTTAATAAGCATACTTTATCAATAGAGGAATCTGTTCACATAACATTTGATGAGTCTAACCCCAAAAGGTTGGGAAAAGACGTTTTTGATGATGCGGAAACTCTTGAGGATGAAGTGATATCTGATGAAGGAAAGGAGAGCAAAACGGAAAAGGAAGATGAAGAAAGCAATAAAGAACCTTAAGCAGAACTTCAACAAGAAAATCTTCCTAAGGAGTGGCAAGCTTCAAAGAATCATCCCCTAGACAATATCATTGGTGAGATCACAAAAGGGGTAACCAATAGAAACTCTTTAAGGAATATTTGCAATACCATGGCGTTTGTATCTCAAATTGAACCAAAATGTGTTGATGATGCTATTAATGATGAACATTGGATGATTGCAATGCAAGATGAATTAAATCAATTTAAAAGGAACAAAGTTTGGGATTTAGTTCCAAAACCCAAAAGTAATCAAGTAATCGGAACTAAATGGGTGTTTAGAAACAAAATGGACGAGAATGGAATAATAATAAGAAACAAGGCTAGACTAGTAGCTAAGGGATACAATCAAGAAGAAGGAATTGATTATGATGAAACATATGCTCCCGTAGCTAGATTAGAAGCCATAAGAATGCTCTTAGCCTATGCTTGTATAATGAACTTTAAACTGTACCAAATGGATATAAAAAATGCCTTTTTAAATGGAATAATACAAGAGGAAGTATATGTAAGCCAACCCCCTGGCTTTATGATAGTGAGTTCCCAAATCATGTCTATAAACTGACTAAAGCCCTCTATGGACTTAAGCAAGCTCCTAGAGCTTGGTATAAAAGGTTAAGAAATTTTCTCCTAGAGAAAGGCTTTAAAAGAGGAAAAGTCGATACAACACTATTTACTAAAACAAAAGCACACAATATTTTACTTGTTCAAATATATGTTGATGACATTATTTTTGGTGCTACTAATGAGTCTTTATGCAAGGAATTTGGTGAACTAATGCAAAGTGAATTTGAAATGTCCATTATGGGAGAACTTACCTTCTTTCTTGGACTTCAAATTAAACAATGCCAAGATGGAACCTTCATAAGCCAAACAAAGTATTGCAAGGAACTACTAAAGAAGTTTGGAATCGAAAGCGCAAAGGAAATGGCAACACCAATGAGTCCAGCCTGCTACTTGGACAAAGACGAACATGGTAAATCTATAGATGTATCCAAGTATAGAGGTATTATCGAATCCTTACTTTATCTCACTGCTAGTAGGCCAGATATAATGTTCAGTGTGTGTATGTGTGCAAGGTATCAAGCTAATCCTAAAGAATCACATCTTACTGCAGTTAAAAGAATCATGAAGTACCTCTTAGGAACAAAAGAAATGGGGCTGTGGTATTCCAAGGGATCCACTTGCACATTAATAGGATATTCCGACTCTGACTTTGCTGGATGCAAGTTAGATAGGAAGAGCACAAGTGGAACATGCCATTTATTAGGAAATTCACTAGTGTCCTGGTTTAGTAAAAAGCAAACTAGTGTGGCCTTATCCACAGCTGAAGCAGAATATGTTGCAGCTGGGAGTTGTTGTGCTCAAATCCTATGGATGAAACAACAATTAATTGACTATGATGTTTATCTAGATCATATACCAATAAAATGTGATTACACTAGTGCAATTAATCTAACAAATAACCCAATTATGCACTCAAGAACCAAGCATATTGAAATTAGACATCATTTTATCAGGGATCATATTCAAAGTGGTGATGTTGTGATTGAACATATAGATACATCTAAGCAATTAGCTGATATATTCACCAAATGATATACAAATTTTTATCTATGATATACAAATTTTTATTTCTCTAACAAAGGGGGAGAAATATGAACCACAAAGGGGGAGGAATATGAACCATAAAAATGAACCATACATTTTCTGATATACAAATTTTTTTTGATACCTGATTATGAACTGCTTTGAAAAGAATGCAAGATGATTTTTTTTATAATGATATGATAACACTTGATCTTTTGGAAGATATCAATGTCACAGGGGGAGGACAAAAATAACTCAAGAACCATGCTTACCGAATAGCTGCACTCTGATTTCTTAATAATAAAGGTTAAAGTATGGTAAGGTTTGTCATAATCAAAAAGGGGGAGTTTGTAAGACTAAGCCCTCATTCATGTTTTGATGTATGACAAACAAAGTGTATTTTGCATAAGATTTTTAATTCTGACTACGTACTCATTACGTGTTAAGTTGCATGCAAGATCACTCGTCCACTAAAGGAACAATAAAAAAGAATGAAGTCCAACAAAGTAAAGAGCTGAAGTCCAAGGAACAATTAAAAAGTTGACGTCCACTGGAAGAACAAAAAAAAGCGCGTCCGCTAAAGGAACAATTAAAAAGCTGACGTCCACTGGAAGAACAAAGAAAGCTCGTCCAGTAAAGGAACAATTAAGAAGCCGATGTCCACTGGAAAAACAAAGGAAGCACGTCCACTGGAAGAAAAAGAAGATCTTGTCTGCTGACATGAAACAGAAGCGCGTGTCCACTAATGAAAAAGGAGCTCGCGTCCACTGATGAAACAGAAGCGTGCGTCCACTAATGAAACAAGCACGCGTCCACTAATGAAAAAGGAGCTCGCGTCCACTGATGAAAAAGGAGCCCGTGTCCACTAATGTAAAATGGGAGCTCGTCCACTAAAAGTAATAGAAGCGCGTCCACTGATGAAAAATTGGAGCCCGTCCAATTACCTTGTGTTAGCACGCTCGTCTACTAATAAGAAGATCCGTCCACTTACATAGCATATAAAGCTCGTCTACCATTCGGAGCCCGTCCAATAACCTTGAGCTAGAACTCCCATCTGCTGATGTGGCAAATGGACGCTGATATTTTACTCTTCAATTAAAACACGGATTTATTACTCTTCAAATAGACTTGGCTATCCTTTCAGATAGAAACAGTTATAGCAATCTCCACAAAGATCAAACAGAATCACATTTTGAGATCAAGAAAATCAAGAAAGCAGATTTTGTTAAATCATATCCAAATCTATCTTAAATGATCCCAACGGCTATAATCTGTCTTCTATATGAAGAGGGATCAGGAACACTTAACTACAACACATACAAAAACGCAAGTCATACTGATTGTGAAACAAAGTGCTTGATCACTAAGAAAAGTGTAATAGTTAGAACTTCAAGTTGTATTATCAGGCTTTTAAAGTCTTACTTCTACTCAATTCTTTTTGTGAATTAGAGTGACTAAGAGAGGGTATCTCTTAGTGTTTAAACAAGGATAAAAGGGATCCTTGGGTAGAGAAATCTAGTGTACTTTCTGGAGAATTTTCGAGCAAGGAGGTTATCCTTGTGTTGCTGTAATTGGAATTGTGTAAATTGCTGATTATAGTGAAGAAATCCATAGAGGTGTGGGACTGGACGTAGGCTTACCAGAGGAGGTAGTCGAACCAGGATAAATCGGTTTGCGTGTTCTTCTAATCCCTAAACTCCATATACTTGTTTAAACTTGAATCTTTAAATCTGTAATCTGTGTTAAAATCTGTTGTTACCACTTATAATTCTTCTTGTCATCTTTACTAGTTCCATAACCTAATTCTTGGGAACTAAAATTGAGTGAAAACTAATTTTCTCTAAAGAAAAACTGTTTTCTTTTACACTGTTGAAAAAGTTTTCATTGTCTCAATTCACCCCCCCCTCTTGAGACCGTAGCCACTACCAACATTACGTTGTTAGAAATAACTGCTTTTAAATTATCTGCTTTTAATTATTTATTTGCATTTAATTGCCGTCTTATTTTAATGCATGTCATAAATTTTGCTATTTGCTATATTATTGGCATGAAATTACTATTGATGTCGATTGTGAATTGAAAAGCCTGACAGTGGTCAGTACTCAATTAATGTTAAAAACGTTAAAAAGCTTTTTATGAGATAATGAGTTTTAATTAGTGGAAAATAGTAATATAATATTACTTAATTATTTGATTGGTTAAAATGGGTAATAGTTAAAAATAACTTTATTTTAATGATTTAACGGCGTAAGAGTGTTTTATGAGTCACAATGAGGATGTGATCGTGAAAATATTTTAGTACTGCTAATTTATACGTAAGAAATTTCTAAATATTAGAAAATGTTATTATAAGAAAATAAGTTTCAAAAATAATTTTATTATGGTGTTGAGAAAATGATTTTACTAGAAAAGTCAAAATTTGACTTAAAACGTTTTAAAATGCTAAACAACGGTTAATTCCGAAAATATTTAAGGAAATCATTTTTTTTTGAAAATAGCAGTATTTGTTTTAACAGCAAGTTAGTCTCAAATGATGTATCTTTGAACTAAAGTTTCAAGTAAAGATTTTTAGGAGAAAATGAGTTTTTAAGAGATTTGGTGATTTTATAAATGAATTTCCAACGTAAAAGGATTTTCTGCAAATTAGTTTTATACAATGATGTTATTTCCAACAACTTGGATAAGTCGTGGAGTTTTGTTTTTGGATTTGTGTTTCACAGAACGAAAATGATTTTAAAGATGAAATACGGACCTAGTGACCGAGACGTCGGGATTCTAGTGTTCTATGATATGGACAGTATATTCTAAAGGTGAATGACGTGTATTATAAAGGTTATGATGATTTTTGTGTGCTAAAATCTACGAATCTAAGACTGGTGCATCGGTCCAGACTTCATGATTTACACATTTGGACTTGGATAAAATGTTTTACACGCATTAATTGGCAAACATGCCTACTTGATTTATCATGGTATCTTGACGGGAAAGGTATTCATGACACGGTTCTCATTGTGCCTGGATGGACAATGAATAACCATATACGACGATCACTATGCCTTGTATAGGACAGTGTGCTATGGTAACCATATACGACGATCACTATGCCTTGTGTAGGATAGTGTGCTATGGTAAAATTTGAGTGCCTTAATTGACCATCGATCCTGATCAGCTCATTTAAATGACGATTGTGGATTTCCGGAGATGAAGTATAACATCTTAGATGATGATTTTTGAAGTGTCATATATTTGTTTTAAAAATGACGATGACTATCGGGTATGAAACCCTTTGATAAACTATTTGTTTATTCTTTAACATCTATGTTGTTATAACTATACATGTTATATGATGTTTTGTGTGTCGCGCATGTAGTTATTGTTGGTTCCTCTTCCGTGTGGTGTATATTTCTATCTGAGTATAGATGGACCCAAAGATGCCTCTGGCGCATTCAAGGATATTTAGTTCTGACCACTAAAGAGACCGTGGGTTTTAAGAATGACCTCTGGAGTCTTCTTAGTATTTGTCAGATAGAGTGACCGACTCAATTAGGACATTAGGTGGGTTTATAACCTTCTTGGAGGAAAATCGTTATGTCTGGCTTTGGAGAGCCATTCTTTTGAAGTAAGAATTTTTCTGTTTTCAATAATGTATAATTGTATCTTATGTTATGTTTGGATTCCTAAAGGAAATCAACTCGTACATTGTGATGAGTATTTCTGAATATGAAATGGTTATATGTTAACAGTAGTGTGTTGGAATTTTATTTACCTTGCGAAAAAAAAAGAAAAAAAATTATCACAATTTTTGTCTTAAGAAAAGTATTAAAACAATCTTATTTTCCAAGAAGGGGTGTCGCACTAAGACTTGGCTTGTTTAAAGCCTAACCTAACCTGATTTATTTAATAAAAAAGTCAAGTCTAGGGTCATCACATGGTTACCCGTTTGCGGAAATAAAACTTAATTTGCTGGTTGCTTTCGGAAAATAATATTTTCTCAACGTTTATCTCTTCAAAATATGGTGATATTTTTTTTTTCTTTTCAACATCGTCACAACAGCGATCACATAATCACACTTAGATATATCTATATATATAAGTTATACAGCTATACTGCCTCATATGTTTTCTCACCTAAATCAAAATCAACTTTATTCTCAAAACATAATATTACCTAAGCTGGTCGTAACTAACGGACACTACAACCGATAAAAGCAACAACAACATGCCTCGAACTAGACAGCCTTCTTCTTCTTGTAGAGATCATACCCCTTGTACAACTCTGATATGTTTGTAAGGGTGAGACGCCAATATATGGATTTACCACCATAACTAAATGCACAACACAAAAGAAGGCACATACACATATACATGTCTATAACAACGTACTCATTCATATTATATCACATCGTTTATCAATGGGTTTCACACCCCAAACATCAACGTTGGAAAACTATGCATGAACACTTCAATACATCATCTAAACATTCACTTTTAATCTCATGAGATATCTCCAACCTCGTGATGAGTTGATCAAACTCGATTGCCACAGGCACACCCATCGCACATTGTCCAACATCGTGGCACAGTGATAACCTCGTAGATGGGGTCTCATTGTCCAAACCCTGGGCACAATGAAGAACATCTTTGTATGATCTATCCTGACGCCGCAAGGTAATCCCTCGTTTGATCATGGCACGTCTGCCAAATGCATGCAAGAAAACATTTTGTTCTCAACACTTTTCTTTGTGCTATATCTTTATTTGTCAAAGCTCTCAAAAGCTTTCAACTTATCATCGTTTTAAAACATCTTTACAACTTTTATTAACAACACAGGACCTCAAAGTCCGAGTGCTCAATCACGAAGCCCCTAGACCTTGTAATCAGTCTTATGTTCGTGGTAGTAGAAAACAACTTAAAACGTTTTAACTTCTTTAAATAGATACCCAGTTTACAACACAACAAACCTTAATACCCCGACGTCTCGGTTATTAAGTTCCATATTATCGTCTTACATCGCTTTTACATCTTTTTACATCGTTTTACATCTTTTTACATCGTTTCATCTCGTGAAAAACAAATCCAAAATAGGATAACGTCATAAGAACACTAGTACCCCGACATCTCGGTTACTAAGTTCTATATCATCCTTTACGTCATTAGGTAAACTCATTTACAGCAAATCCTTTCTACTTGAAATTCGTTGGTAAAACGTCAAATCATAGAAAATCCACTTTTCCTTTGGAAACACATTTTTTTTCCAAAATAACATCAAATCATCAACAACTTCTTTTTTACTGAAACTTCAACTCTAATAAATCAATTCAGATTAAATCTCTTCTCAACATAAGTACTGCTATTTTTAAACTCTCACCGTAAATAATTTCAAAATTTGCTGTCGTTTATCATTTTCAAAGAAAACGTCTTTAAGTCAAACTTTGACACTTCTTCTAAAATAATTTTCTTATATAATAAATAAGGTATTTTCAAATATTAATTTCACAAAATCACTTTTTATAATATTTCGGAATTTCTTGCGTAAAAATTAGCAGTACTAAAAAAAATCTCACGGTTACGCTCTCACCGTGACTCAAACTTCTTTTACACTAATAAATCATTAAAATAATAATATTTCTCAAAACTCATTATTTTTCCAAAATCATATTTTCCTCCACTATTATATTCCAACATTCCCCATAAAACGTTGAATATAACTTTCACAGCTTATTAAATCTTTTATCTGATTAATCGGTTGTGCACTGACCACTGTCAGGCCTCTCAAACAACATTCAACATTCAACAACATCATCATAATTCTATCACCAGGAAGATCATGCATCATAGCAACATAATATACTACTGCAGATAATTAAAAGCAGATCAATCACCGATACACAGATAAACAACACATCGTAAACAACATTAACAATTAATCACAAACCACATATAAATCATATAAGCCACACTAAAAGAAAATAGTTATTGAGAAAATCCCTCAGGTAAGCTCCCCTTACCTCTTGAAGACTCAAACTAACGTTTTCAAACAATCTCCCGATTTGATCCGGTTTCCTCCGTCGGCTTAAATCAGTTAACTCGGTTGTTTCCTTCAAACGAATTGCAACCAAAATAAATCAAATCAAACCACAACATACTTAGCTCATGAGGGTTAGGTTTCGGCCAAGGGCTGACTTTTAGGGTTCAAAATCCTTAAAATTTCTAATCATGATTAAGTCATAGATTAATGATCCTAATATACTTAAGGAAATGGATTAGGGCTAAACAACAAAGTTAAGAATCAAAACCATCCTAACCCTCTAAATGGTAGATTCGGCCAACACAAGAACATAGGGTTAGGGTTTTTAGTTTGATGAACCAACTTGGATTTATTAAGCATACATACTAATTGCTTGATTACTAAGATCATTAATGAAAACTTTGAACAAAACTCATCTAGTTCCAAGAACTAGGGTTTCGGCCTTTATGAAACAAATAGGTTAGAGTTTGATTTTTGATCTTATATATACTTAAATACAAGAACTATCAAGATACTAGAAGATTGAATCATGAATCAAGACATGAAAATGAAACAAAACCTATGAACATGATATTGACCTAGGTTCGGCCAAGTCCAGAAGTTAGGGAAAGAAATTTCTCATGATCATATGCTTCTAGATGATGAAAATAGAGATGATTATAAGATCATAGCAATTGGTTTCATGTCAAAAGGATTTTTCTAGAATTAGTTATGAATTTTCAAAGTTCTAGATCTAGAAACTTAAAAGTGATGAACATAGATGAAATAGACTTTGAATCATGAAACTTATTGAAGAACATAGACATGATTAGAGAAGAAGAATAGGATTCACCTCTTGAAGATCAAAAACAAGTGAAGATCCAAAAACTTTCTTCACAAAGTGATGATAAAGGCTTATGAACTTATGAGTTTTTTTTGAAGAAAAGACAATAGGAAGAAAATGAAATGTGAGGGAGGGTATTTATAGAGGTGTGGGCTGCGCCACTTTTGAGGATCAAGTAGAAAGGAGGTGGCTTTTCAAAGGATTAAAGTACAAATAACTCATAGGGACCATTTTGCAAAGATTCCAAAAGTATAAGGACTATTTTTCAAATTGTCAATAGATTGTAATAATGACCATGTGCCACAATAAATGTGGTCTTATCTTAACATCACTTTGGCTGATTTTTCTTCAAACTTTTTGGAAAAACCTAGAACATTTGAGATCATTTGAGAACCTTGGAAAATATTGTGGAATTGTTTGGAATTGTGTGGAATTGTGTGGAAACTTCAAGAATCCACTTGACACTTCCAAACTAAGGCAGCCCCCACTCCATCTTGGGCCTGCGCATGGGCTTGAATTCATCTTTGTGGGGCCCACCAAAAAGGCTTAAAGCTTATGATGACATAGGAAACTTGTATAGTTTCAAATAGGCTTTATGGAATTAATCCTTGAACAAGAAATTTTGGGCTTCATAGCCACGTCCATTAAGAGATTGGGAACAAGGATTCTATCCCAATTCACTTGAAAAAAACTTAAAAACTAACTCAGGGACAAAAGGGTAATTAACAGAAAGTTCAGGGACTTAAGCATAAAATTCATAAATTTTCACTTTAACCTTGTGGAACCTTCTAGACTTAAAATTATGATTCATCCCCATGAATCATCTCAAAATCCTAAGATAACCTCTTTTTCTGCTCTTGGAAACTCCGAAATCCATTCTGCCGCTCACCCGATTACGTATTCCGCCCGTAAAACGTAAATTATTTTATTTTTTTTCTGAAATAATTCTAAAAATACACTCTTGTAGGAAATAAAATAAAAATCTTAAGTCTTTCATTCACGAATTAAAATTAGGTTTTCTGAGCAGTAAACTTTTACTGTCAGTGAAAACACAGAAAATGGCAGACCGGTTTCCGTCTGAATTTTCAACCAAAAACTTCCCCGTAACCTTATGAAAATAAGTATAACAAGGAAATGACATTGGTTTGTCCAAAATAATTTTCTAAGTCTCGGATAAAAATATATATGTTTATATATTTATTACCGATATTACGAAGCAACGAAAATCGGGTTGTTACACAAATCACTGAAATTCTTTTACTTTTATCATAACTACCGTAAAAGTCACACATAAGATGATTTATGGATGGTTGAGAACGTAAAAGGCATAACATTGATAATGTATTAAAATTTGCTTATTCATTAAAACATTAATATAGGTTGGAAAATAAGGTTATTATATTGGATTCTATTTGTATGGATGGTCAGTGTAAAGACTTTTTATATTGTCAATCAATCATAAACTGCCACATAAATTAAAGCATTTGATCCTTATCATAATTACATTATAAATCATACAAAGAATGATATAAAGAGACAGGCAAAAACAAAATAAACACTTCAAAGCAAATAATATTTATGATAAAATCTTAAGATTCAATTTTACATAATTAAATATTTAATAGCCTGCCATTTAGGCATTAACCACTTCGGACATATGTGTTACTATATAGTTTACCAATAACTTTTCTATTTCCGTCATCACACAAACTTTACTTTTTTTATAGGACTTTACTTTTTTTTTTTTGGTGTTAAAATAATGTCAAAGCAAACTTTACTTTCTTTTCTAATTCTACGAAAGAATCCAATATAAAAAGAATATGTACATTAAAATTGGATTTTTCAAACAATATTGGTCATTCTCATCTATAAAATCCAATACCAAATTAAAATATTAACTGCTCTCGATTCTCTTTTTGAAATGCTTTTAATGCACCACACAAAACAATAATTAGACTTCCATATACATTAATGTGCCTTGCTTTCAAAACATGGGGCTACCTCTATAAAACATGGGGCTACCTCTATATATTAATTAGGGAATCGCTACCTTGAGTTCACCAAAGATCTAGCTTATTTTCTAACTATCAAATTCCATATGATTAAGGTGAAATCTGTTCTTGCTTACTCATTGCCAGCCCTTGCTTTTGTCTTGCTATTGTAAGTATAGATCTCAAAATCTAGTAAGCCATTAGCAATTTCCATATGATTAATGTTTGTTTTACTTAAACTGACAATTTTTTTAAAATTAATTTATAAAATTGTTTCAGCTTTAGCTTTGAAGGAACTATGAAAGGCTCTAGTTCTGGTTCTAGCTCTAGCTGGAAAGATAGACTACTTCCAATTCGACCTCGGTCAAATAGTTCTGCCGCTGATCAAGAAATCCATACAAGTGCTAGTGATATACCTGCACCAAACCCCTCCATTGAAGCACCTGATCCTAGAGAGAGAAGGTAGGTTGAGTTTAATAGCTCTTAATGTCACCTCATTAATTATATTTTTTGTTACAAACTCATTAATTATATTTATAACTTGTTGTGATCTTGGAATTACAAAACATTTATTTGTGTTATTATCCACATATATTAATGAGAATTTTTCAAAATCTAAAGAATATAGAGAATCATCATAAGATATTCCTTCAAAAAAAGAGAATCATCATAAGATACAAAATATACATTTATTTTTAAAGTTCATGGTATATTTAAAAGCATATTTTTTTTTTTTACAAGATTTAAAAGCATATTTAAACGTATCAAAACGTGCACATGCATTACACAAGATGTCAAGATAGTATGGTAAGATTTTTGGTGTAGTGAATCACTATTTGAAATCTAGAGAAGAGTGAGAATAATGAAGTACTGAATATTGATTATTTATATAGAGGGTACATGCATAAATTTTTTATGGATATAACTTTATGTTATTTTTAATTTTTTTCTTCCAGACGTGTTCAGAATAGGCAATATTCAGAGACGTATCGTCAGAAAAAGCAAGATACTGTACTGAATCTTGAAGCTCGAGAGAAAATTCTTATGGTAATTCCACGATTTTTGTTCATCCTTGTATTAATTGTGATTTGAAACATTAAGAAATTAACTCTGTTACTATGCAGGATAAAATTTCTTGCGAGTCTCCAAGACTTGAATATTTCAAAGGAGCCCAAACATACTGTGAAGGTGATGGAAAATCAATAGCGGGAAACTTTTCTGGAGTTTCTTCAAGCATAGAGGCTGCACAAGGTTTTTTTTTCCCTCCCTTTCTTTATCTTTCTTCTCAAATACACTATTTTCTCCTTAAATTTCCTTTTTTATTTTGCTCTTCCTTATCAATTTAATGATTTTTATATTTCATGATTTGGTACCAAACAATCTTCAGCTCAAGAATGGATGCTAACGTCTGAATTGGAGCAATTGAAACTTCTTGATGAGAAGCAGAAGTCATGGAAGAAGAAATCCAAACGCAGATGAAGCCACATATGAATTAATAAGTATTTTATATGGCTTTGAATAAGGAGCTTGTGTTAATATGTTGTAATGATTATGAATAATCTAAAATCATGATCATAATAAAATAATCATAATTAGCCTTATTAATATATGTTTCAAATTAATAAAATAGTCTTCAAAATAATGAAATATTGTTACTAATTTTATTAAACTAAAAGCATTGATACCCTTCTTGATAAATTTATACTCTTTTTTGGTACATATAAATTTGTAAAGCTTAACATGAGTAACTTTTTATATGGAATCTTTAAAAAACTAATTACAAAAGAATTCATATACTTGAAATATTACCATTGATCATCTTCAAGTTTCTATACCTGTGGATGAAATAATATAGTTAACAATGTAAAAGATCCTAGCTTATGTGAATATATTTACAATGGAAAAGAGGTCCATATATCCATCTCAAACATAGCTTGATGATCACTCAAACTCTTAAGCCACTAATGAATATACATCTTTTTATGGTTTCTCTGAACAACGAAAATTAAATATAATGGCATACCTACATCATAATAAAATAGTTGCTTCCCTAACAACAGGATCAGGATCATTCAGTAACAATTAAGTTCATCAGTGATGAAGAATGCATTACATAATACATGACACATTGACTTCTTGTACAAAACATTGAACGGAAACATAAAAAGAATGCATTAAGTTAAAGAATGACACTTATATGCATAGTATGCGTCTTACCACTACTCGCCACAAAAGATTGAAGTCAAATTCCTTATTACAATATCAACATTATTGCATTATGCAGCCTGACATTTTGGTGACAAGCACGAAATAGTAGATAGCGGAAAATCAAAATTTATCATGACCGAAAATAAGACTCACTGACTGATCGGGTGCCGAACCCACCAAAATTAATGTAACCGAATTACAACCCTACTCGCAACAAGGCTGTCAACCCGAATCGTCTTTCAAAGTTCCAACTCATAAATTCAATCAAATTATGCAAGCAAATTAAAAGTTTTTTTTTTTTTGGGGGGGGGGGGGGGCATGAAAATTAAAAAGATAGAGACTAACTAAAATCGTAAGCAATTACTTAAAAACAACCAACCCAAGGGGTTCAACAATTACCGGGATTTAATTCCACTCTTGGTTTTAAATTACAGCACAAAACCCTACTATATAACTCATGAATTTCC
Organism: Sophora flavescens; assembly: GCA_030762895.1. NCBI lineage: Eukaryota > Viridiplantae > Streptophyta > Magnoliopsida > Fabales > Fabaceae > Sophora > Sophora flavescens. The sequence continues at coordinate 190,898,316 of CM061062.1, read as the reverse complement.
TACTAGAAAAGCTTCTAGAGTGTGATTAATCAATTTAAACGAATTAAGCATCCATTAAACCAAATTAACCATTAAACCCAAAATCCAACCAAGCTAGGCAATTCATCAAACACCTTCAATGCATAACCTATAATCTGATTTTCCCTCTTTAAAAATAAGTTAATGAAGCCACTAACACATACATTCAAGATTCCAACTCATTTAAGTAAACAAACAAAGAATCAAGAATGAAAGAGAGGAAAAACAATGAAAAATGAAATTAACCATGAATCAACCAAATAAAGCAAGGTTTCATAAATCAAACCTCAATAATGTCAATACCCAAGGATTGATTGATTAAGAGAGTTTATCCCTCCATTAATGTGGAGGAACAAATACGAAAAAGAAAATTACAAAGAAAGAAAACTAGAAAACCTAGAAATGGAGAAGAAGATGGAGAAAACTCTCCTAATTCATGGCTGCCTGTATTGCTCTATTTTGAGTATAAAACATCCTAAATGAACAAACTAAATAATCCCAAATATGTCCTTTTGGCCCAGCTTCAAGTGGCTACCAAAATTACTCCAATTGGACCTCAAATGAGTGAGTTAAGCCCAATATACTTCATGATACTTCAAGATCAGAGTCTGACTCTCCAAAGCAATTTACATCATCCAAACGAAATAATTTGGCTAAGTGATCTTCATGAAAGTTGTAGCCTAATGTGTCATCTTCAAAATGATGTTGGTCTCGGGTGCATACGACCTCTACAACTCAAGTTATGACCCAAACATTGCTCTTTATCCAAACTCCTGCATAGCACCTCTGGTCACACTTTCAGCCCAGATATGACCTTATCATCCAAATTGGATTTCGAGATCTTCTTGAAAGTTGTAGATATTTCCCTTAGCTTTCCTAAAAAATTAAAATTAAAATTTTCAATGTCTACAGCCAAAGTTATGCTCTAAATACAGAAGCAATGTTGGGATGCCAATTATACTGAAAAATGCAATTAGGCTCAATTTCGACCCAAAGTCATGAAATGCACCCCAAGACCTATCAATTAAGCTCAAATGATGTTTAAAAACAGGAAGTATGAGGGTTAAATACAATGTCAAAACTATGTTCTTCACTGAGCACTAAAATTAGCGCTAATTTATTGCTACAATTACAAATAATAATAAAATGGAAATTAAAAATGAATCTTATGAAACCTATATGATCCCTATCGTACACATTAATTGATTACAATTTGGAAACACAATACAAAGTCCATCACTACGAGAATAGTTTTAGAAATGCAATTCTATAATTTTTGCTTATGGATTTCAATTAAAAGAAAAGAAATAAAGAAACAGTAGACTAATTGGTAGAAAGGGAGGGGAATTAGAATGCTGTACCTGGAGCTCCCCGCTTAAAATAGATAACTTACCATTTTTTATGAGTACATTACTGACCGATGTAACCTGAAATTTAACACTGTGATCGAAAGGAAATTGAACATTTTTTTTATAAGCATTGCTATATTAAATTCAAAACTTGGGTTATCCAAACCCATATACAAAAGAATCAAAGTGTAAGGTAGTAGGTAATTGTTAGACCCAAAGAAAAACAACACCAGTAGGTTGAAAGACTAACTAAACTAACTAAAACTCCAAAACAAACAACAAACCCAATCTGAAGGAAATACTCCCCAACATACTATCAAAAAATTCATTTAATATCAGCCCACTACCTACGCTTAAATCAAACCTAGCAAAACCTCCAAGAATACAAGCATCCGACAAATACAATATAAATTGCCTAATTATAGACCCAACCCAAAGATTAAAAGAGCCACATTGAATGAGCAACCACAAAATCAGTTCCACATCTCAAAATCCAGACCGAGCAAACCATAAGCTTAAGACAACAAACCTCAGAGAAGATAAGTAGAAGATAGCCAAACAGAATAGGGGCCATACTAGGAAATAGTAACCAGATAAACACCATCCAAGAGAAGCAAACCAGAAACTTGAGAAAACAAGCCACTAAGAAGATAAGTAGAAGGTAGCCAAACAGAACGGGAACCACACTAGAAGATAGTAACCAGACAAACATCTTCTAAGATAAATTAACCATGCACAGATTTTGTAGATCCTTTGAAGTTTACCCTGACCAATCCACTTATGTGACACCCTTTCCCCGAGTATCACATTAATTATTACGTGTTATAATTAATCATATTATTAACAATGTGTCGATTTTCTTTCGGAGAAAAAAAATTCATTATGGATGTTTCCCATCTTGGGATATCATAAAACTTTTATCATAAACATCTTTGATGTAAATAACTAGTAAAATAGTACCATGAATACACATAACACCTTCTTATATAAATAAAAAAGCATTCTTGGTGAAAGACCACTTGACAAAAGTACATAGAGTGAATACAACATAGTTCTTCATAACCACTAAGTTAATTATTAACAGACTTGCAAAAATTTAAACTAGATTAGAAGGACATAGTCTGATACAAAATAGAACGACAACTTTGGACACTACTACCACAAAAGACAACTCTCTGACTGGTCTAGTCCTTGTGGTATCCGTTCGGGAGACCACTACGGTTATCTCCACCCTGTGGAGACATAATTGGTGAAGGGTCCTCCACCTCATCTCCCTCGTCAGGATCATCGTCCTCATCGTAATCATGGGGGTGATACTGAGGAACCTCGTCTATCTCCTCCATGGGGTCCTCCTCTAATTCCTCATGAGGGTCCTCCTCCATGAGCTCCAACGGATCCTCCTCGATAGGCGCAACAGGTGCCTCATGGATCAACGTGCTTTTAAAACACTAGTTACCCGACATCTCGGTTACTAGGTTCAACTTTTCTTCTTTTTCGCTAGGGAAAATACAAAACCTTAAAACAAAACCTCCGTAACTCATCCAAGTTATCGGATACTTTATTTCAATACAATCTTCTTTTGAAAAACGTTTTTCTTTTGAAATTTATTTTAAAAACCTTATCATAAAACTCCAAAACTCCATCTTTAGAAAGAAAGTCTTCTTTTACAAAAAAAAAAAAAACAACAGAGATTTTTAAGAAGAAACTTGGTGCAATATATAAGAACTAAAATCTTGTTGGTAAAGAACCAAGAATTTAATTTGTTTTTAAATAATTTATTTACCATAAATAGTCTACAAAAATTTAATATTTTTATAGAAAATATCCTTCAAATCTTCTAAAATGATCTCTTTTCACCTTCTGTGAATAAAATCTTTTTTTTCAATATATATCTTGAATTTTTCACCTAAAAAAAATATTTTCCTTCTCTAAAAATACGTTTCAACTTAAAAACATTTATTTTTCAACTTGTGTAAAGTTTTCTTAAGGCTTTTATCTTTCCTTAAGGGTTGGGCTCTAACCAATGGTTAGGCTACTATGCAACAATCAACACAACTTCAAGCACTTACAACATAAATAACATAATTCATTTAAGCACATATTTAAATTCAACATGTCATCATATAAATTCATCTAATTCTAAAACATCCATATTAACAACAACTTCATAAACTAGAACATAAACATATATACATACATACATACATATATATATATATATATATATATATATATATATATATATATATATATATATATATATATATATATATATGTAGAAAATCAACCTTTCACATATTAAAAAAAATCAATAAAATCAAACAATCCAAACATGCAAGTACATAGTTACCATAATTTTAATATTCCTCAAGCTTTCCCCCCTTACCTTAATTCCGACGATAAAAAGCTCTGATTGGGTATTTTAGAAGGAACGACTTGTCGCTCGTCACGATTTCAAATCTAAACAAAAATACATATTTAACCTAAGTTAAAAATATTTACAATCTACCCCAAAATTCTCTTGTATGTTTCAACCATGCTAAGAAAACCAAGCTAGAAATTTTCAATCTTTATAAGCCTTTGGGTTTAAATTCTTCAAGCATTAAAGGAACAAAATATAAGTTCAAAACTTGGTAATAAAATTTGGAACCCTTAGCCTCATTAACCATAGGTTTGTCTTTACATAAAATAGTGGGAAAATATTGTATTTCAATAAACTTACTTCCTTACATGTACTAATGCTATGTTTTTGAACATCATTTGGTAAACAAAAATTTGAATAAGACCTCATCAACTCTACTAATGAGTTTCAGCCTTACGATCATAAAAGACTAGGGATTTTAAATTTTCAAACTCCACATTGGATCATTCATGCAAAGGACTAAAATTGTCATACATGCATCCTTCTTAAAGATTTAAGTGAGGCTTCATCAACTCTTTTATTTTAGAGTCTTAACCACAAAATCTTATCAATGATGGAAAACATATATTTTTAATAAAATCCATGAATTAAAAAAAATACTTAAATCAAAGTTCTTAAACCATGCATGTGAGATTTCCATCAAGGTTCATCCTTTTTCCTCTTGGTGTTTCAGTCAACACAATGGTCATGGGATTGGATGAATTTCTCATCACATGCAATACATAAACTTAAAGTGAAAATGAATATAGTTTTGATAAAAATTCAATTGTATGTGAAAAGGATTTCTTTGAAAATCATAAGTTGAAATCATATTAAATAACCAACATGCATGTGAAACTCTTTGAAAAATCATCATTCTTCCTCCATTAGGGTTTCAGCCACCCATTAAAATGATCATAGGAAGTTCTTTTTCAACATGCAAAGGTTGAAGAAAATTGTAAAGATGCTAATAAGCTTAAACAAAATGAACATGCATTAAAATAAAAACCAACTTTCAACAAAACTTATGAACATGCAAGATGATAATAGGAACTTAAAATAAAAGAGCAAGAGTTAAGAATCAATACTGTAACACCCTGTTTTTCGTATGCTTCTTTATCAGTAAATATATGTTTTAATGTATTTATTTTTGATAAAATCCAGAGAATGATTTTATTTAAAACAAAATTATTTTCTTGTGTTGTTTTATCGTATGAAGTCAAAATAAAATTTTTGATCAAAAATTCAGACGAAAACCGGTCTGGGTTCTCACTGCCAGTACAAGTTTACTGAGCTGGAGACCAAATTTTAATTCGTGAACGAGACAGTTAGTATTTTTATGATGTTTTGAGTGGGTTTGGAGTTTTTCAAAAAATCTTGTTCGGGGCCAAATCTTAGGGATTTCCCGGGCGAAATCGTCGGGAAATACGATTGGGGAAGTCATCCGATACGCAATGGAGCAGAGCATCAAGAGGATGAAGTGACATGAAATGACTTCATGTGAAGGTTATGACACACCTCAAAAGGTGAATCTTGACTTTATTTCAAAATTTCACTTTTTCATCTTTCTCTCTCCAATCACATCACATCACCTTAACTCCTTATCCTCTCTACAAGCAACCCACCTTCTTTCTTCTCTTCTTTCTTCCTCCCAAAACCGTGATCTCTCTCTCTCTCACTATCTATAAATACTCTTCATTTCCACACTTCATCACTTTCCTCCATTTTCTCACCTTTACACTTTACTACATTTCTTCTTCCTCTTCTCTCTTACAAAGTTTATATTTTTATCAAGCTTTTCTCTTAGAGTTCTTCATCAAAGTTGTTCATCTTGTTAAGGGTAATACTTATATGTAGTTATTTTTCAAAAGTTTCATCTTTTATTTCAAAGTTTTCTTCATATGTCCTTTATGTTCTTTTAACTTCTAAAGCCTCTCAAAAATGGTAGAAAAATCCTTTTGAGTTGAAACCACTTTATATATTCTTGTATTTACTCATACTATCACATACTAAAAGGTTGTGTAAAAAAAAGTTTCCTAACCTCTTCTTCTTAAGGAGTCCGAAACCATGTATATGGTTTAGGTGAATCTTGTTTCAACTTTTACATGTATGAGTTTGTATTTGAGTTTCATTTCCAAGATGATCATGGACCAAGGCTTCCTTATGTTAAAGGATTCTATGTCTAAGTGATTGGAAAGTTTAAATATTTTTACCCTATTTTTATGTAAAGACCAAAACCAATGAGTTTTAAGGCAATGGTGTTTAAGTTTGTCTTCCAAAATGATCATGGATTAAGACTCCTTGATATAGAAGGATGCTAAGTCCAAGAGATTGGAAAGTTTGAAGATTTCTAACCCGTATTTCTTGAAAAGGCCGAAACCTTAAATGGTTATGGCAAAGATGTTGAGTTTTGTTTTCCAAAGTGATCATGGACTAAAAAGCTCCTTATGTTAAAGGATGCTATGTCTAAGTGATTGAAAAGTTTAAAATATTTTCTTGCTTTATTTTCCTCTGATGACCGAATGTAACATTTGACCTAGGATGTGTTATTTTATTTTGTTTTCCAAGATGATTATGGATTAAAGCTCCTTCATGTTAAAGGATGCTATGTCCAAAAGATTGGATGATTTAAAGATCTCTAACCTCATAAACTTGTTAAGACCGAACCTAAGAGTTCATGGTCTAAGACATTTGATTTTTCCATTTTCCAAAATGATCATGGTTTCAAGCTCCTTACTATGTATGGATGCTAACCTAAAGAGATTTTAAAGTTTAGAAATTCCTAGCCTATTTACCTATGCTTGGCCGAAACCCTAAGTCAAGTACTTAGTGGGATTTTTAATTCAACTTTGTTAAAATATTGTTGTTTATGAACTTCTAGCACTTAAGGATCATAAATCTAAGAGTCGCATAAATTTCGGAAACCCCTAATCCTAGTTTATTGTATGAACGAACCTATACCTTGTGGTTAGTGTTCTCGAGTTGATTTCTTTTTTAACTCATGATTTTATGTTGGTAACCTTAGACTTCCATCGCCGGAGAAGCGAGGACGTTCGTGAACCTTCTTTTTCAAATCCAAAACTCTTAACTCCGACGTGAGGTAAGAGGGGATTTCCTAAAGATATTCAATAACTGTATGTATGTGTGTATGTGTTTAACTGGATATTTATATGTTGATTGAGCTTACTTGGTTATCTAATGTACTTGAACTGTTATGCTATTATCTGATGTTGAACTGTGCTTGTTCTAAATGTTATAATGCATATCTGTGATGAACTGCTTTCAACTGTGATATTAGAATTGAAATGAGAATATATATTGCTGTTGATTGAAAGTTTACTAAGCCAGACTTGGGTTTGTGCTCAACTGTTATAAGGATTAAAAACCTTAATAAGCTTTGAAGATGAAAGGATTGGTGTTCTTTTCCAAAAGCTCATTAACTTAAAGTACTTGTTTTAAATGTTGAAATGGTTTTGGTGAACTATTGTTATAGAAGAGAAAAATCATTTTCGAACTATGTGTCTTCAAGTGAAAACTTTCAAGATTATTTGGCAATATCCTATTGGGGATTTTCAAAGATAAAAATATTTCAAAGATGCTTTATAAAAGATTTTCAAAGAAAAGATTTTCTCCTAAATGTTTTAGAAAATTTCCGATAGCCTGGATAGGTTATCGAGGATTCGGTTTTGAATTTAATTTTCACTGAACGAAAAATAAGTACTTAAGAAAGAGAATCTAGTACGCGAGACGTCACCTCTAGTATTCAGTTATACGCATGTGATCTTGGATCAGTGTTAATTAGGGGTCATGGGTCCTATTCATGATGTTCTGGACTGAGAGTCCAATTCTCGAAATCGAGGACAGTACGTTCTGATTTCGTTGTTGTGGACTGTGTGTCCTAATCACGTTGTGGTGGACTGTGTGTCCTAACCACGTTGTGATGAACGTTGTTAAAGGTGAATGTTGTTTTCTACGACAACAAGCCTAGGGTGGTGCATCGGTCTCAGGCATTGTGATTGAGCATTCAGATTGTGTGTCCTATGCTTCTAAGTTTTCAAGTGATTGGGAAATGATGATTAAGTCGTTAGCTTTGAGTCAGTGACAAATAAAAAGAATGAACACAAAGAAAACCTTTTGAATAAAATATTTTTCCATGTGCATTTCCCAGGAGACGTGCCTTTCTTACATACCGATACAAGGTGGTATCCGGGAGTCATCCATGTGATCGGTTCGAGGGCACATGTGACGTTGCTCGATCTCGAGACCTTAAATGCATGATGGTATGGAGGAAACTTCCCGGTGGGCTAGAGATTGACCAACTCTAATTCTTCTCCAGTGGAAAACGATGTTGATATCTCATGAGATTAAGTTAGAGCCTGATATTGAAGTGCCATGCATATTTTCAAAGGTTGGTTGTGCGGGTTTGAGACCCTTTGATATAACACTATTATGTTATGTATATGCATGATGTAACAACTTATATGATTATGTGATGTATGTATCATGTATATGGTTGTTGTGGGATATATCTTATGATGGTATCTCACTCTTGCACATATGTATGTTCTGTTCTTTTCTTCTTGTATCGGGTATGCACGTGCTTTTAGATGGATCTGAACGTTCCGTTGGCACAGTCGAGCTCGAGGAGCGAAGTGTTTGATCATGCTGGGACAATAGGGAATTGGACTATACATGAGGGTACGACGACTGCGACGTATCGAGGATTAGTCATGACTACCGAGACGAATGCTAACGGAGTGCCCGTACGAAGGATTCATACCGCCGAGAGAAGGACTGTGGCATTTCCACCTCCATGGTACTACCTTCATACGCTACAAGTCACCGGTCTCCTTCATGAGCATTTTGATCCCGTTGAACCGCTTGCGGAGGATCCAGTGGAGGAGGATCCCGAGGAAGAACCTCTTGAGCTGATAGAGATCGAGGACGAGGAGGAGCCAGAGTACCATCCGCAGGATCCCGGAGATGACGACGTCCCTATCGACGATGGCGGTGACGTTATCGATCCGGTATCTGATATCTCGTCCGAGGGTAGCGTCTGTGGTCACTCTGCATGCAGGAGGCATTGGTAGATCGTTCGTTGGCTTTTAGAGTTGTCTCGATAGTCCCTAGGCTTTTAGAGCCATCTTTTGAGTCTTGTACCCAGTTCCCTATCCCCGGTTTGATGTTTCTTTTCTTTACCTGTTTCTTCAGTAGCTGTCTTAGTGTTGGCCAGTTCGACAAGGCCTGTTTTGTAATCAAACCTAAGATCCCAAGTAGGACAATTATATTTATATGTATGATGTCTATTTTCATGTTCTGAGTGTTCATCACCTTTTCTTAACTTCTTTAAATAAATAAAAAAATGAGTACCCTTTTTCAGTGACCCTATATAAAAGGTTATTTTTCCGAAGGCGACCAGCATTTTAAATAAGTTTCTTTTCCGCAACTGGTAACCATGTGATGCCGGGTTTTAGGGTGTCGCAAGAGATGAGTGTATGAAGGATAAGTACTTTCCAAGATCAAAGCTTAAGGTTGAAGATGAAAAACTCAAGAATTTTTTTTGCAAGAGTTTGGGTATGATTTTGACAAAGTGATGAGTGAATGAAGAAGCGGAGGGTTGTATTTATTTGGGGGGGGGGGGGGATCTGAGATTGTTTCCAATTTTTTTATTAAATGTATTAGTTTTCTAGGAAATGGAAAATAATAATTACAATGACATGAATAGTATTGAATAGTGACAAGTGTACATCAAGGAAAATCATTTCCAAATCTGGAAAAAAATCAGACTTAATTAATTTGGGTTATATCGAGTAACGATTGGTACTGAAAAACCGATCGTATTTTTATTCGTAAAATTTCACCCGAAAAATCCATATAAAAAATAATTTCTAAAATCATAAAAATAAATATAACTGGGTTAGAAAAATAAAATTTTGATTTTTTGATTTTTTTTTTGATTTTTTTCCGGGTCAATAGGTCTTAACTGACAGCGAAAACTCGAACCGTAAACGTGGGAATTTTTTACCGAAAATTCAACTGTACATTTCTAATATAAAATAAAGATGACTTAATTTGGTCTATCAAAATAATTCATCACCATTTATGAAAATAAAATCTTAAATATTCATATAATCACAATTTACAGACAAGCATAAAAATCGGGGTGTTACAAGTTACGCTTCCCCAAAGGAGACGGAGACTCCCTATAAAAATGAACCCCAAGATGATAATGACATGTCACATACAGAAGAAAACACCTATATAAATTTTTTCCTTTTTTATTCATTCCTTTTTTTATTATTTCTTTTCTTTTTCTATTTTTTCCTCTTCTCTCTCGTTTTTTCCTGTTCCATTCTTGGAATTTTTTTTTGTGTGTCCTTTTATTTTTTTAGAAGTATTTGGGATACTCGAACCAGATTACACCAAAAAACATATACCACAGGGACAAAACGCAGGGATTTTCCTGAACAACAAAGCAGATGATCCAAAAAGAGAGAAACCAAATTCCAAAGAGTTCCATTGATCACAAATCCTCAGCTGCACTGTAAAACTTGTTTCCAATTTGAATGTATCAAGGTTTCAAAGAAACAGTAGGCCCTCTGAAAGCCTTCCATAAACAAGCCCAACAAGAAGCACACATGATGAAAAGAAACCAAAAAACGGGGGGCATTTGACAAATTCCCCAATGAACCATACAAATCAATGTCAACACCAGTCATTCCCCTATGCCTCAGCTTGAGGGGGTGTTAGAGAATTAAGTGCACGTGTAACTCATAACAGACTTTGTTATTGTTAGTTTAGTAGTTTCCATTTCTGTTATGCCATCTTTAAGGCAATTAGTAGGAGCTTGTTGCCTTTCCTCTTGTATATAAGACATTTGGCTATGTATTTTCACTCATTCAGCAAAGTTCTTCTCCAAATTCTCTTTCTTTTTTTGAGGGGGAGGGGGGGAGATAACGGGGGGGGAGGGGGGAATGTTGTGATAATAGAGGGAAAAAAGGGGAGAAATAGGAATGTAATGTTGAATTTGCGTCTTATAATAGCATCAACATGGTCCATGTAAAACTAGCAATTTTATAAAAAAAAATTATTTCCAATCTACTGACGGTTTAACGTTCATATTGTCTACTTTAGATCGTGAAATTAATGTATGCACTATGCACCTTAGTCGATGCTAATTGTCACAGCTCTTATGCCATTTTTTTGTAGTGCTATCACTAAAATATAATGATGGGAATAGATATTTATAGGAATATATGACCCATAATTACGATTATGAATCTGTCAGTAAATGGTATAGTGACAAAATCACACACATATAGGTATATTCAAACTATACCCACAAGTTTTGGATTTACCACTGAAACATATAGTAATGGATAGAGGGATTCGATATGTAACTTTATGATGCTTATACCCATGAATCCAAATTTGTCACTAATACAAATAGTTGCAATTTCTCAAAGTGTTAAATTTTTTTCCTTTTGGTAAGCAAGAAATACTATTAAGTGGTTAAAGGGCTACCCTAACTCATAAACAATATGGCAAATTGTCATCTAACAAATAAGGATATCACAAAAGCTTTTACTTACTATTGATAAAGTGAAAATCAATAAATCTACCATTCTCAGAGGTAAACAACCCAATAAATAAAGAAGAGAAAATGAAATTTTAACCATATGTAACACCCCGATTTTTACTGTTCTTTAATATCAGTATATATATATATATTTTATTTGAGACTTAGGAAATGATTTTGGAGAAAACAAAATCATATCTAGAACCTACTCTATGGTAGGAAGCTTTGGTTAAAATTTGGGTTTAAAACTCAGACGGAAATCGGTATGCATTTTTAACTGACAGTATAATTTTATACCGGCAGAAAACCCTAATTTGACCCGAAACTGAAATTTGTAGATTTTTTTATGTTGTGTCCATGAGGAATCCTACTTTCCAAATTTATGTTCAAAAATAAAATATTATGTTTATTCGAACGAATTTTGGTAAAAGTTCGGACGGAAAAGCAGTCGGTGTTTTCACTGACAGTAATATTTTAATGATTAGAAAATATAATTTTGACTCGTGAACAAAATGGTTTATGTTTAAATCATATTTCCAACGAGTCTGGTTAGTTTGAAAATTTTCGATTGAAAAACAGACAGAAACCCTAATCGGGAAACCGACGAGTGTCAACCGAATCGCAGAGACTCACAAGAGACCGGGACAATAAGTCATACATGATGACTCATGTAGGATGAGTCACCAAGAATTTATGAGCATTAAATGCTAGTAATCATGACTTTCAGGTAAAAAGACCAAAATACCCCCAAGCTTTCGCGGGTATTAACAAGATACATTTATGAACTTTTATCCACTCATTTTACATGGTTGTAAACCTCCCACATCTCCTCAAATTCATGCATCCATATATACTCAACCATACCTATTTCATTTTGCTTTCGTTTCATTATTTTCCTCTCAAAAATCGAAATCGGGTAAATGATGGAGCTGCGTACGGAATTTCCGGGAACCACAAACGGATAGGATCGGTGACTCATTGGTGAGTCACTATGTGTGTCCCAAAATCAGCCACACCTCCATCAAATGTGAGCCATATTATTAACCATGATTAGCCAAAATAACCTTAGTTAAGTTAACTATTAACTATGATTAATCATATATTAATTTAATATTCACAAAACCCATTATTTGGACTCTAAGGAACCAAAAAAAGCCTAAATCTAAGCCTATATAAAGGCTCAAAATCGCATCTGCCCCTCCTCACTTCTCTTCATCTTCCTCACCAAGTTTTCTCCATTTTCTCTAAGTTACAAAACTCATAAGAACACCGAATCTCCACCGAAAATATGACCCTCTTCCTTTCTGAAACTCGAGAAACTATCAACATAAAAGTTGTTCCACTTTCTCTCTTATTTACAACAAGATAAAGATCATCAAAAACGTATAAGTGTATTGGGAGATATGCTCAAAATACCGAAACTATGCAGAATTCTCAGAAACACACGAAATAGCAGAAAGAAGTCCCTTTTAACCCCTATTATGATCCGAACCAAATTAAACCTTAAACATCAAGGTTGTTCCATTTCTTATTATATTTCTACCAAGCCAAATTTTGTGATTTTTGGATGTGTATATTGTGAGATACACTCACAAAATCATCACACCCTCAAGCTGTCCAATTTTCAACTAAGTGAAGGTTGATTATTTTCTTCATTTATTCAATCTTCAAGAGGTAAAACCTCATCACCTTACTTATCTAAGCTTTCATATTCATTTATTTTACAACTTTATGCCATGATCATCATTTTAAATTCCTAGATCTAGAATCTTGTAAAATCTCTAGGAAATTGTAGAAAAATCCTATGATCATAAAATCAATTTCTATGATCTTAATATGACTTCTATTTTCATTATCCAAGAGCTTGAAAAATTTAGAGATCCCTAGCTAATTCTTTCTAACTAGGCCGAACCTATATGCAAGTGGGTTAGGATGATTTTCTTCATTCTTTAACTTGTTTTCATGTTGGATGTTTATGGCTAGGTTTTGGTGGACAAAACCATGGCCTAACTTGCTTGGTTTATCTTGTGTTTGTTTGACCTTCAAGTGGTCTAAGAGAGGTATGGGGGAGTGAACCACTATCCTACCTTAAAGTAGATATGTTGATGGTTTACTTAGTGTTATTTAGTGTAAATTGCGTAAATTATTGATTTATGTGTGTGTGATCCTCTTGGAGGATGTGGTTGATACTTGATTTTGATATATGTTGATTTTGATTCAATGATTGCTAATCGGATACTTTATAGTTGTTTATTTGGTTTAACATGAAAAATGGCCTAACATGATAATTTTTGGGCCATTCGGCCTTGACTGGTTATATGGTTTCCATGATGTGTTAAATTTTTTGATTAATTTTTATGAGAATTATATGAATATATAAGAATATAGAAATTGGTTTGGATCGATTTGGATGTGTATGTTGAAAGTTATGAATAATTGAGTCCTTAGGGACTAAATTGCAATTTCTTAGAATTTCAGTGGCTGCACTGAAATTCATGTTCTTGTATGTTAATATTGTAGTCCTTGATGAGACAAAACCATAGAAATTGGTTTGGTGTTAATTGGATTAATACATAAAAAAGTTACAAGCTTTTTGGTGAAAAGGGACCTTTTTGCAATTATGGAAAAATATTTGGGGCAGAAAAGTGATTTCTGGAAAATTAGAGGGCAACTTAAAATATTTCTAAAGAAGTGGGTTTGGAGTGATTTGGAGTTATAGATAAAAAGTTATAAGGTTTTAAGTGAAAAAGGACTATTTTGTAATTAATGAAAGTTTAGGGACTAAAATGAAATTTTAGAAAATTAAAGTAATTGGACAGTGAGAAACTGTTTTTCATGCTTACAAAACTGTTCTAAAACTCCAAAATGAGTTTTGGACTATTAGAGTGTAAAATCGTTGATAAAGGGTTTATGCGATTTACAAAATTAACGACGTTCTGTCAAATTTTAGGAATTTTGTATATATGATTTAAAATTAGTGTTTCAACTTTTTCACACGAGTAATATAACTTATGATAATAAGATATTTAAGGTGAAGAACCATATCTTCAAAAAGTATAACTTTTGGGCCTAAATTCAGTAAAAAGCGGCGAAACCGTCGTTAAACGTGTTTAAGGATTTTTGAGGAAATGTTTTGGAAAAATTGATACCTAAGTATCTTTGAGGTAAATTACTCTTGAAAACGGATTTGATTTTATCTAAAGGTTTTGGTTTTAAGCCAAAAGGATTTTTGTCGTCAAGACGAGATTTTACCATAAAACGTAAAAACCTAAGTCAAGAGTGACTTAGTGAAAATACGAACGTAATAATTTATGACGTGGGGTGGAACACGACCTTATGTCATAAAGTATGGATAATTTATTCTCCATATTCCATAAAATTTAATGGACTCAGAATGATTTGTTTTATTGAAAGCCAGAGGAAAATACTCAACTAGAAAAGTACAAAGAAATAAATAATTGGACCTATGTTCCAATCTCATAATGTGCCAGGTTTTGTAATCAAGTATTTTAAGAAAACTTTGCACAAAGATGAAAGGTTACTTGAGAACTTATGCTTAATGTTAAGAACATCTAGCATCTGAGAAAGCACGTGGAAGGAATTCCGATAGAATCTAGATGTCATCCGATGGAAAGACAAGAAGAAAGCATTTTCTGGTAATTTTCCCTAAACACATAGTGAAACTATGTTCTGTTAGGCTGTTGTGCCTAGGAGAAGAGCTAACATTTCAATGCAAGTGCGAATTCCGTAGGGGCGATTTGATTGATGCTTGGGGATGTCGGGGTTATGAAATACTCACATAGGCCCGGTGGGTTGCTCCTTTGTGGCATGGTGATATGGCAATACACCGACATACTTGAATAGACGCTACGTGTTTTCTGGTAGTGTAGGATGTTCCTGAAAAAGCCTATGACGTGCACTCCCTCTTCTATTGACGCATTCTTTATTACCCAAGGATGGTACCTCTGGAATAATCCTCCAAACCACTCTCTCCGACTGTTCGTAAAACCATGGTATAGGAATTCAGAGGTCATTCCTCGAGTCTTAGATGTCTTCTATCTAGGAAAATGTGGTGCTGTGGTCATGTTTCTATGAAACATTATTGTTTTGATATGAGTGTAGATATGATTGATAATTGTTAATTGTACGTACCTGAGAGTCGTACCAGTGCATGTCTGCTTTATGTGTAAGATAAATGGAAATCTCACCTCCTTATTTTTATATTTCCTATGTCGGCTGGCTATGTGCCTTATGTATTCTTTTGAGAAGATTGAGACGTCAAGATGTCGCTTGGCTGACGCGTCGTAGAGATTGAGGTTCGATCTTGTGGACACTATGGTGGAATATCTATAAGACGTCTTCCAGACTGTCGATGGTTCTTAGATCATGTTTTCCGTTTGGAAGAGGAAAGGGCTTAGTTTGAGAGTTACTATTGTAGTAGCTCCAGTAGTGTCTTATGCGACGAAATCGGTAGTGGACTCAAATAGAGTTTCCACTAGATTTCGTCATTTAGGTTTGTCCTTCTCACGGTGTTTGAGAAATGATGGTCTTTTCTATTTTAGTTTGGCCAGTTGGATATGTTTGGGAGTTAATGTTACTGTTATGGAGCCGCGACTCCAAGTATCTTATATTTTAGGAGATGTGTCTCCGTATCTTTAGTCTGTATCTGTGTACTGTTATGATCTCTGTCTATGAGTCGGGTTGGGTATTATGTAAATGATTTTCGAACTCATGACCCTAATTGTGATAGTGTAATATTTTATTATCCATTCATTTAAAACCAAGTAGTTATATTTGTGACTAACGAAAAATAAAAAAAATTACCCCATTTTTTTTATAGTCAATATAATGTCACTTACCCCATTTTTTTATAGCCAATATAATGTCACTTACGATGTAGCGCCCAAGAAGGGTGTTACACCATACATATATATAAAGAATGTCACAAAGTCACATGTTAGAAGAAACATATTAAAAAGTAATCCACATGAGACCAAAAAATAACTATCTGATCCATCTGTTTGGTAATGCCTAATTTTGTGTTGATAACTTTTAATTAATAAAGATACAAAAATGTTATAAAAATACAAAAAATAAAACAAAATAAAAAAATTAATTGTTAACCAACTATTTAAACTTATATTTGATGTGATCAGAGAGCCTGTAACACCCCCCTTGGGCATTACCTCGTGAACACGTGCGGAAAATAAATTAAAAAGGATTTTGCTGGTTGCTTTCGGAAATTTATTTACTTTCAGTCAGAAAAATTTGGGTATAAAAATTTTCTTGCGGAATACTTCGAAAAAGTGATGCACACATCACAATAGTAAAATCACATTATACTTGACAACACACATAGACTAAGTTTATTCATAAATCAAATCACCACAACATATAAGTTTTCCTGAAATTGCTTCATTAATCAAAACTCAACTAAAAACCAAATAAAGGTTCTCAAACCACATACACCAACTCTCTCAAAAATACACAACCCCAAAGAAAATCCTAAGCTGGTCACCATATACAACATCCACTGGAAAGACCTCCATGGTCCTTACCACTATCACCGACCTTTTCAAGGATCGAGACTAAACTCCTCGAACGAAACTAGAAACTCCTCTGAACCATCTGCTCTCATGTACCAAGTTACAACAGAAAAACCATAAAAACAAATATATCGCAAGGTTGAGATACCGACAAATGTGTTTATCACGATAACCACATGCGCGACACACAAACAACAACATATAAAATTCTCAACATAAACAATATAATTTATCAATGGGTTTCATGCCCAACAATCATCGTCATTTATAAAAATGCATGACACTTCAATATTCAATGTCTAAATTTTATACCTAATCTCTGAAGATCCCAACTTCCATTCAATCACATCAATTTTTTTGTCCTTCAAGGTTCCGAGTTCCAACTATTTAAGTAAGTAACTCGGTAGGACGCAAGCTCCAACCATCATCGTAACGTAATTCACATGAACTCCAATGATAGTTGTAATGTAATTAGGCCTATAAAATATCTCAAATATCCGAGCCTAAATTTCTTGTTCAAATAAATAAAATTGTTTTCGAAAATCTTGCCTTAAATTCTTTTCGAAATTACTCGCCGTTTAGCAATTAAAATCGTTTATAAGTCAAAATTGACTCTTGTCTCTTAAAATAATTTCTCAACATGGAAATCAAGTTATTTTTGAAAATTAACCTTTTATAATAACTTTTTTATTTTATTTTAGAATTTATTTCGTAAAAATTAAGGTCACTAAATTTTTCATAGTTACGTCCTCACTATTGCTCATAGATCGCTCTTCCACCAACAAATGATTAAAATAATAATTTTTCAACTTTTTATTAAAATTCCACAACTTAATTATTTAAATTCCTCTTCAAGCTTTTTTGAAGTTTTTATCTTTAATTTCATTTCAGCACTGACCACTGTCAGGCTTCTCAGTCAAAACAACCAAAACATCAACAGATTCATGCATCTAAGTTATAACAAATATTCACAGTTATAACATGCAATCAAAATCAACAATCAACATATATAACACATACACCACATATAAACAAACATCACAGAATAATAAATCAGATAAAAACACATTGTAAAATAAAATTAACAACCACAACGAAACTTCAAACAAATATACAGACCACTCACGGATAGCACGTGGCTATCAAAACCCCTCAGGTAAACTCCTCTTACCTCTTGAAGTTACAGTTTTCCTCTTTGAAATTTCTTCTCAGAGTTTTGTTTCCTCCATGAAACTCAACACGACAACCAACCACTTATCCTTCACAACAAACCACAACACAAGTCACAAAATGAAACAAAAATCTCTTCTAATCTATATGCTTTGGTTCGGCCAAGTTAAGAAATTTTAGGAGGAAATTTATTTTGTTCTCTTGCTTTTGGGTCATCAATCTAGAGATTCTAGATAGCTCGTAAAAATTATCATAAAAGTTAAAAGTTGAAGAAAAAAATCCTCTAACTCTATGAGCAAGCTTTCGGCCAACATAGAAAAATTGACATAGAGATCTTTAAAATTTTCATGCTTTTGGATCTATGATCTTAAGGCATTAGAAAGACTAAAACAATTGTCATGAATCAAGAATTGGAACAAAACCCTCTAACACCAAATGTTAGGGTTTTCGCCCATCAACACAAAAATAGGCTAGGAGATTTATTTGATTTCAATCTCTTGGATTCAACAAATACATGTATTAAAGAGACTGGATCAAGTGTCTTATTTTCAAAAATTGAAACAAAACTCATCAACTTTCTTGATCAGTATTTTCGGCCAATCATGAGAAAAATAGGAAAGAAATTTTCTTTGATCTCATGCTCTTGGATAGTTCAAATAGAAGTCATAGAGAGTTCATAGAAATTGATCTCACATCAAAAGGATTTTTCTATGATTTTCTAGAATTATTTGAATGAAAAATCAAGAATATGGAAACTTGCATAAACTCTTGTGAATGAAAGAAAAACTTAAAGTGAGATGATGGTAAGATCTTGGATCATAAAATTATACCTCAATATGATGAAGAATGGAGGAGAAAATGATGCACTTTCAAGAACAACCTTGGAGCTCCTAAGATAACTTGTGAGTTTTTGTGAACAAAAAAAATAAAGTGAACTGAAATGAAATGGTTTTGAGGTAATTAGAGGGGCTGCACGAAATTTGGAGGGGTAGGAGGGTAAAATTGGGTTCGGACACATTTGTAATTACATAAAAAGACTAGGGGCAATTTGGTCTTTTCCTTAGGTAAATATCTAGATATTCTTATGCATCATTATTGATATGAAACAAGTGTGTGGTGGATGTGGGGAGCGGTATGTGGCTGAGTTTCACACCACAAGGAGAAGGAGAAGCCAAGTTGAAATTGCCTTAGTTATGACCATGGTTGAAATTAACTAGGATATGTTAGGTTAAGGGTATTTTAGTCTTTTCCTTTAAAGTGTCATTTATTACCATTTATTGCAAGGGTGAGCCATGGTGGTGACTCACTCCATGACCCACCACCCCTAGGTGGCAAGTTGTTGTAACACCCGATTTTTCACTGTTTTTCATATTGGTAAAATAAACATAAATGTTTATCTTTTTATTCTAAAAATTTAGAAAATGATTTTGGATAAACCAATATCATATTCATAGTCTACTTTGCCGTAGAGAGTTATGATTAAATTTTGGGTCGAAAATTCAGACGAAACCCGATCTGCTTTTTAATGACAGTAAAATTTTACTGCTCAAAAGACCTAATCTTGACTCGTGAATGAAATACTTAGGGTTTTTATGGAGTTTCCAACGACTTAGATGGTTTTTGGAGGTGAAAAAACTATAATACCCCTAATTTGGTTTAAATGACAAAATTGCCCTTAATTGAGATTATACTTTTCTCCTTAAATTTCTATGACTTGGACCCTTTTACCCTCATTTCCCACGGCCCAAACCCATTCCCTTAGGTCCTTTGTATTTTCAACTTCAAAAATCCATGGAAAATCATAGAAAACTCCTATTTTCATGAAACCAATTTCCATGATCTTGTAATCATCTATATTCGTGGTATTCAAAAGTATGAGTAAAACAAAAATTTCTTTCGTATATTTTTTGACAAGGCCGAAAACTAACTTTGTGTAGGTGGAGGAACTTTGTTATTTTTTTTTTTTGAAAAACCATACTTGATTCAATCCTTTTTATTCATGTATGTATTGAATCCAACAAGTTGAATCAAAACAAAGTCTCTAGCCTTTTTTTTTTGTTATGGCCGAACCTAGCTCATATTGGAATTAGAGGAATTTATTTCAATCTTTGAGATTTGATCATTGATCTTGTGTTTCAAGTGATTAAGGATCACTAATCCAAAAACTTGGGAATTTTAAAAAATTTTAGCCATCAAAACACCTTATGGCCGAACCCTTCATGTAGGAAAATAGGTGTATTTAGTTGTTTGATTGGTGATTTTAATTGTGGTTTGTTGAAGGGTGATTTGTGTGTGTATCATGTACGAGTTACCAAAAGCGGACGTTTAACGGGACTTTAGATCAAAAGGAAAAATCTTCAAAAGGTAAGGAAAGTACCTGAGGGGTTTTTCCGATAGCTATATGCTATTAGTTGTGGTATATATACTTTATTTGGTGTGTTTATTATTTTACGTAGTCAAAATTATCTGCTTTTTAATTGTTTACTTGCATTTAATTGTTATAACATTTTAATGCATGTCATAAACTGTGCTATTTGCGTATTGACATGATATAACAATTATATGTGGTGGATTAAAAAGCAAGTGGTCAGTGCTCAATTAACTACGTGGTTAAAAGCGTTAAAAAGCTTTTTCAGAAATACCGGATTTTTAATTAATGAAATATAGTAATATAATATTACTTAATGTTTTGATTGGATAAAACTGGAGAATAGTTAAAAATAATATTATTTTAATGATTTAATGGCGTAAGAGTGTTTTTTGAGTCACAGTGAGGACGTAACCATGAAAATATTTTAGTACTGCTAATTTTGATGTAAGAAATTTCTAAATATTAGAATATGTTATTAAAATATATAAGTGTCAAAAATAATTTTATTATGGTGTTGAGAAAATTATTTTACTAGAAAATTCAAATTTTGACTTAAAACGTTTTTAAAACGTCAAGCGACAAACAATTCCGATAATGTTTATGGAAAGTATTCTTAAAAGCAGTAACATTGGTTAAAACGATATTTTTGGAATTGAGGTTCAAAACAAAGAATTTTGGAAGAACATAAGTTTTAAGGGATTTGAGGATTTTATAAACGAATTTCCAATGTAAAAAGATTTTCTGTAAAGTAGTTTATACAATGGTGTTATTTCCAACAACTTGGATAAGTTGAGGAAACTTTGTTTTTGATTTGTGTTTCACATAACAAAAATGATTTTAAAGATGAAAAATTAACCTAGAGGCCGAGACGTCGGGATTCTAGTGTTCTATGGTGGGGACTGTGTGTCCTAAAGGTGAAGTTATGGGCTATTTGTCCTATAAAATGTTGTATTTGATTTTTGTGCGCTAAAATATATGTTTCTAAGACTAGTGCATCGGTCTAGATTTCGTGATTAGCACATTTGGACTTGGAGTCCTTTTTATTGAAATGGATAATAAACTTCATTGTTTAAAGGTTGGGTTGGTCTTGCTTACAAGTCCTAACACATTATGGAATTGGATCAACAATCCAATCATTTATTTCTTTGCACTTTTCTAATGGAGCCTTTTCCATGGCATCCAAGAAATCAAATTATTCTGAGTCCATTAAGTCTTATGGATGTATGGATATTGAATTATCCACATTTTATTACAAATGGTCTTGCTTCACCATAAGTCATAAATCATTAAGTTCATATTTTCACTAAGTCATTTATGACATAGGTTTTGTACTTTACTGTAAACACTAGTCTTTGAAGACTAAAATCCTTTTTGGTTTAAAACCAAAACCTTTATCTAAACCCAAATCATTTCAAAGTAATATTTGAATATAGTCAAATTAGTACCAAACCTCTTAAAATAGTTTCCCGAAAATACTTGAAATACTTAAAAGACGGTTTTGCCCCTTTTTACTGTATTTAGAACCAAGACTCCGTATTTTCAAAAGTTTAACTCTTTTTCTCGAATATTTTACTTTCCTAAGTTAAAATAACTATGTTAATGTATTTAAAATACTGATTTCAACTTCGCATTACGGTTTGCTCAAAAATCCTTTTTGGTTTAAAACCAAAACCTTTATCTAAACCCAAATCATTTCAAAGTAAATGTCATTAAGTTTCAAAATCTCGTTTTTGTAATTCATTTTTCAACGATTTTTAAAGCTAAGGGTCCGAAACTAATTTTGGAGTCTTAGGACACTTAAATAGACTTCAAAAACAGTTTCAAACTATCTAACACAGTTTGGGAGAAATTGGAACCTTGGTCCATTTTACTTGTCCGACTTCGTGAAGATTCTGTTTTTAAGTCCGCTAAAACTTGATTTTTGTTCTCTTAAGATCTAAACTCAAATTAAAACTATTTTGGGGTACTTGAAACCTCAAAAGTCAGATTTCAACACTATGAAAACAGTTTTGCAAAACATTATTTTCTTCTTGGTTTTATTCCTTTTCAAACCTTTAAATAAGATTAGAATTACAGAGATTGATGAAATTAAGGTTGTCATGCTATTTCTTCTAGCATTGGCCGAGCCAAGAATCAACAAAGTGAAGTTTTCCACTTCACTAAACAAGCTCACAATCATATATACATAGCCATGTATCAATACGTAAGTTCATGGCATATACTTTAGCATATCAAGCATACTTTCCTATTCATGATTCAAGAAAGCCAAACATGAATTTTTAACCAATAAGCATGTTTCAATAAAGAATATACTTTAATAATTATAACCACAATCATGACATCCATTCCTCCAAGATGATCACATAAACACACACATATACAACCCTTTGACTTAGGGTTTCAAAACAAGTCAAATATCAAGTAAACCACACACACACCTACAATATGGTAGATGAAGGTTATCCCCCCCGCCCCCCCAAATACCTCTTGTAGATCACATGAAAATAAAGCAAAACAAGCTAAAAGGATGGTTGTGTACTTAGGGTGTGCTCACGGTTTTGGCTCCTCCAAAACCTAGCAAGAACAAACAACAACACAAAAGGTTATATACAAAGGCTTAGACATAAACAAGGAAGTAAAATCAAGACTTGAATCACTTAACTCAAGCAAAAAGGTTTATGATCAAGTGATTGGTGTTATTGACAAAGAAATACCCATTTTTTTAGAAGGCTCAAAAGGGATTTTTGTGTGAAATGGCTTATGTCTAGAATTACTAGAGGATGATGGATATGGTCTTAGTTTGTGAAACAAATGAATGGTTGATGGACTACAGGACTTGGCCGAAAATGGTCATGTAAAACCTATTTTTAAATCAACCTCTAAATGGATTTCCTTGTGAGATAAGATAGGCTTAGAATGATGAGAGGATCAATGATCTACTCTTGGTTTGTGAAACAAGCTCTTGGATGGTGATTTGGAGGTGGAGGCCGAAACTTAGAGAAAAGAAAATGGAAGGTTTTTGTGTGTGTGTTATGAACAAAGATGATAAGGTAAAAATGAAGTGAAGATGAGTGTGTGAGGGGGTTTGAACGTGCATATCACTTGAGAGAGACGAAGATACTTTAGTTGAAACCATGGTTGGTTAATCATAGTTTGGTTGATCATGGTTTTAGGTGTAGTTAAAAAATAACATAAAATATGTAAGATATTTTTCATAACCATCATGATAAGATGAAAAATAAGTGAGCATGTGTGTGTATGTGTGGAATGGCCGAATTTTGGTTGAGTGTGGGAGGAAGATTCTAGCATTTCAAGTGTGATCATGGTTAGTTAATGAACTTAGGATAGGTTAGGTATCAAGGTAAAAGACTTAGATATTTTGTTTTAGGTCATTATGAGGTGAGGTACCATGAAAGGATAGTCATATAAGAGTCTTGGCTGAATTTATCCATGAGAAAAGGGAGGGAAAAATTGTTAAAACACTTGTTGGACATGAAAGGAATTGACAAAGAACTACAAGGGCATTTTGGTCATTTCGTAAGGAACTTTAGATATTTGTCAAGAAAGTCATGATTACCATGGTGAGTCATCATGGTGACTCACTAGGTGAGTTGTCCAAGATGATTCATCACCCCTATCCTCTGACATATCTCTGCAGTTCCATATCTAGCTCCGTCGTTTACCCGATTAGGGTTTTTCTCCAAAAATTCGCCATAATGAAATATGATATTTTATTTTTGAGCGCTAAAAATAGACTTTATCACTAAAGTGATGACAAAATCTATAATTTCTCAGTTTCGGGTCAAATTAGGGTTTCTGCTAGTACAAAACTATACAGTCAGCAAAAACGCAAATCGGTTTCCGTCTGAGTTTTAAACCCAAAATGTAACCGTAACTTCCTTCTATGTAGAAGGTCTCAACTATGATTTTGTTTTCCTCAAAATCATTTTCTGTAGATGATGATGAGATACAAGTCTCAAGTATACTTCCGTGAAGAATATCTCCACCCATGTTCAAGAGTGAAGAAATGAAAAGTTTTTTGATGGTGATTATGATGGTTGAAGATGATGTAATCATTTTGATGTTTTATGTTTGCTTTACTAGGGTTTTGATGTAAGTCATTTTGTAACCTATTTTGTTTAGATGGCTTAACAAAATTAAGATAATAATGCTCAACCTAAATATAGAAATCAATTAAAGCTATTATAAAATGCCAAATGATGAAAAATGTTTTGAAAGTATATAAGTAATCACATACATAGTTGTTTATTGGTCTACTTTGAGGAAAACTCGAAATTCCTTCAAGAGTATTCAAATACCAACTCATGTATGCCATTACACAAGCATTTTGGCACTTTTAGGGGAGAGTATTCGAATACACCTTCTTGGTATTCGAATACCCCCTGTTCTGTTGAGTTTGTTGGGTTCTGTTACAGGGAGTATTCGAATACCCTATAAGAGTATTCGAATACTCACCCAAAAATTCAGCAAAACTTCAAGTTTTTCAGCTCCAATTGAAGTCTATATAAAGGGCATATGCTTAAGAGTTTTGGCAACGAAATCACATGCAAAAATATACCATTAGAATGCCAAAATAGAAGGCCATCTATTTATCCTTTGTTACAAGTGATTTTAGAAGCTTACAAGCTTTGATGCACAAGTGTTTGTGCTAGGATTTTCTCTTCTACTCAATTTGTAATTCTGAGTTTTGTATTGGAAGTGTGATTCCCAAGGTTATTCAAGAGTGAGGTATCTCTTGAGGGGTTTAAATCTTTTTGGTGAGGTATCCATCAAAGTGGCCATTAGAGAAAAATCTTTGTTGGTGAGGAATCCTTCAAAGTAAGGGTGAAGCATCCCTTTGTTGGCAAGAGTGTGGTATCTCTTGTGGATTGTTGGTAAGAGTGTGGTATCTCTTGTGGATTATGGGTGAGGTATCCAACAAGGTGTATGGGTGAGGCATCGCTTAGTGAGTTGATGGTGAGGTATCCAACAAGTTTCAAGAGTGAGGTATCTCTTGAAAATGTGGTACTTGTGGGTGAGGCATCCTACAAGGGAGAGTGACTTTTGTAAGGAGTGTGGTATCTCTTGTACAAACTTTGTCATAGTGAATTTCTTCAAGAGGATTCTTGGAGACTGGATGTAGGCCACTCATGTTGTGGGTCGAACCAGTAAAATACTTGTGTCACTTTCTCTATCCCTACTCTCTTTACTTTCTTGCAATCTTTATTATCGTATGCATGATTCTTTATGTTCTATGCTTATGATACTAGGGGTGAACATGAAACAGACACCCGCCCGAAATCGGAAGACCCGAAGGCGTGCTAAATTGTTCTGGACGGATGGAAGCGGGTCGGCGGGTCGTCGGTTCTACGAATCAATTTCATACGGCTGATGCAGTCGGGCTCGGTCCTGGAATTTTGAAACCGTCGGTGACCGAAATGAGAACTTGGTAGGGGATGAAGATCTGAGGAAGAAAATGCAGAAAATACAAATGGATGAACACCAGAGGCATTGCTGCTCCTTGCTGCTTGCGGTTTGGCGACGTTCACGGTGGTGGATCTCGTGCTGTGATGTAGTGGTGGTGCTGGCGTTGTGACGCAGTGGAGGCTTCATTCTTCGAGGGCGACAGCGGCGACACAACAAAACTGAAGTGGGAAAGGGAGGGGTGGAGGGCTGCGGCTGCATAGACAAGGTGAGGAAGAAGGGCTATTAAGGTTGGATCAAAAACAAAAAAAAAACTATACATTTTAAAATAAAAAAATGATTTAAAAAAAAATGCCGATCCAAAATTGTGTGGCCTAAAAAAATTATGCTGACTTGCTGACTTGCTGTCTTTGCATTTTTTTGTTGGGCCTTATGTAAGTAAACATATCATTTTCGTTGGGCCTTAAGTGAAGGATCCAATACTTGAATCCAATAGAAGGGAAGGGAAACCACCATAGGATCAAACCAAATCAGTTACAAATTAGTCTCACCAGATGAAACCCTAGCACCAGCGTCGTCCCTTTCACACCAGTGACAAAGCTGTTGGACGAATCTAGGCAAGTATACCTAGTCGTACAAGTAATACGGTGGTGAGACCGATATCGTTCCCACGAGAACTGTGACAAGTACTAGCATGTAACAATTCAATTACTATCTAAGCGGATAAACATTTAAAATGAACAAAATAAAAGGAAAAGTTCTTCTAGGAATTTTATCAAACACTTGGAATGCAGAAAAAGAGATTCTTCAAATATGAAAGATGTTGGGATTAAATTTCACCAAACCTTAGCCTTATGCAATACCAATACCACCAATCCAGTTTATGCTTCGATTATTAAAATCAACCCACAAGATTACTCAAGCCCTAATTCCTTAGATGACGAGCCTAAATCCACTAATTAAACCCTAATTCCTTAGGTGGCCTAATTAGGAATTTGCATTAAGAGTAAGGATTACACGATTACTAATAAACCAAAATCCATTCCTAGATGCAAGGTTTACTAGGTGATTAATTCCAGATCAAGAATTGATAAGAACGTCCCCATTGCAAATCAAATCTCAGAATCAATTCATGGATGGCCAAACCACAAAAAGCATTAAGCATAGGAATTAAACACTAATACGAAGGCATAAACATAGATTAATCAATCAAAGCAAATACATGAGGTTCATATTAGCTCCATCTAATCCCAACAAAAAGGGAATTTAGCTACTCATCGTAATAGAAATTACAAAAGAGAACGAGAGAAGGGATGAAGAAAACTCCATGAAGATTCCTCCAATCTTCTTCCAATCCAAGAGCAGAGAAAAACCACTTTTTAGGGCTAGATCCTTCCCCCAACCGCCAGCCTCTAAGCCTTACTAGGGTAAAAGTTCTCCTAGGGTAAAAATCCCTCCAGAGGTGATTATCCTTTCGTGCAGCCCCTGATGCCTTATTTACGCGTCACGACCATGATAGCCATCACGGCCAGGTCGTGACAGGGTCTGTCATGGGGCCGCATTCAAATTTTGGTCTGTCACGGTCGTGACACTCATCACGGCTAGGCCATGACAACTTCTTCCTGTTGAGGTTCTGGTTCATCTGATCTATCACGGCCGTGATGGCCATCACGACCAGGCCGTGATGGCTTCTGACTTTTGCCTTCAGCTCTGCTTGATCATGGCCGCGATGAGCTCTGTTTGGCTCATTTTCTTCACTTTTCAAGCTCTATCTTCATCTAAGCTCCATCACGGTTGATCCTGAGCATTTTATCATTAATTTCTGCAAAACAACACCGCAAAACCGCCTTACCCGTTCCAAGGTAAAAACTAATAAAAGTCAATTTAAATATGCCTAAACTATATGAAAATACATGAAAAAATGTATATGAAATATGAGGTGAAATTACACTCATCAAATCACCCCAAGCTTGTTCATTTGCTTGTCCTCAAGCAGTCACTAAGACCAGAAGAGATAAATAATCAGAATATGGATAGTGAATCAAGAACCCGAGTAACTAATCCAAGTAATAGGCATTTTCAAATAATTTAGCAAGAGACGATCAATTTCAAGTCCAATTAGACGCTTAGGTTTCCTAGACTCACATTCTTACTGATTCGGGAACTCCTTCTCACCTCACTCAAGTGTTAAGGATACATGACAATTCACTTAATTTCCTCAAGGAATGAATTCTACCATAAGCTTGACTATCAACCAAATCTCAACTTTATTAATGAAAACAGTTAAGAATCAAGAGGTCTTTTACTTTGGTTGTAACGGGGCCATGGGATTAATCGTTAGGTGGGGAAATCAAGGAAAGGAAATTTCAAGAAGGCTAAACAAAATATCAAGCATTGCAAAGTATGACACCTTCTAAAATACCTTTTTGGGTTTTGATTCGTTTTTCCACCTTTCTTTCTTTTTATTTTATTTCTCACTTCCTTTTGTCATCCCCTTCTCTATATTTTTTTTATTATTATTATTTTTATTTTTTTTGATTTGGAGAAGGGGAGATTTTCAAT
Source organism: Sophora flavescens (assembly GCA_030762895.1). Lineage (NCBI taxonomy): Eukaryota > Viridiplantae > Streptophyta > Magnoliopsida > Fabales > Fabaceae > Sophora > Sophora flavescens. Next base: position 190,869,896 of record CM061062.1, on the reverse strand, counting down.
TCAAGAGAAATATTTTTCTAACTTTCTCATCCCATACTTTTTAATACTACCTTTTTACCCTTTTTGTAGTACCTTAAAAGGTGCCCTACCAAGCATCATTCATCAAAATATTTCAAGGTACCAAGGAAAGTATTTTATTCTTGTAGGCTCAAAATCGGGCAACTAAAGGGTAGCATTTAGTCAATCAAAGCTCAGAAGGCCGGAAAAATACCTAGTGCCTCAATCATTTTCAAAAAAATTTTAAGCTTCAAAACGGTTTCAAGTCAAGTTCTAGAGAATATAATCCAAGAGGAATAAACACTCTATCACAAAGAATGGGGTAGATTTAGTGAGTACCCCTTTTTGGCTCAAAAATCTCACATTTAGTAGTTCAAAAATCAATGAAAAACACAAATCTACGGAACCACATGCTAATTATCAACTATCAAACATCATCTCAAGAATTTTTATTTGTAGCCTCATCACAAGAATAAAAAATTGGGTTCAGAAATTCACTATCTCAATTTATTTAGCACTATATAAGTTCTCACAATTGGAAGCATAATCTAAGCAAGGGACAATCTAATCATGTGATCATGCAAAACTATGCCTATATGAATGAAAAATGAAAAATGCAAAAATTCAAAAAATTTGCAAAAAATACCCCTACCCCAAGCTTAAAAACTTACATTGTCCCCAATGTAAATAATCAAGTCGGAGTGAGGAGAAAAATGGAACAACTCACCGAGGTGGTAGCGGGTGTTGGCTCGCATGCCTAGGCAAAAAGATGCTGGAAATTGTGTCACGGCCGTGACCTCCATCACGGCCAGGCCGTGATCCTTTCTGGTCTTCATGGCTGGCTCATCACGGCCGTGACCAGTGTCACGGCCTGGGTGTGATGGCTGCTGACTTTGCTTGTCTCTACCCTTTTTGCTTCTCCTTCCTCCTTACCCTGAAAACACTTAACAAATCTATTAATCTATGATCTTTTTCCTCTTGATCTTCTCAAATTATTCAAGAGTTAAAATCAAAAACACATGAAAACTAACAATAAAATGAAGATAACTAAAGAGGAGGGTTAAGAAAACAAACGGAAAAGGGAAATAAAACTCATTGAGAAGCTTCCACCTGGATCCCATTGCTTGTAGCATAGGGGCCAAGAGGTGCTGAATATGTAAAGGCTTCCTCCCGGATTCCATAGTTTGTGGAGTGGTGATTGTAGAAGCAAGATGAATATACCCTCAATTCCTCCTAATGAGTGTGTGAAAACTCCATTGACCTTTTTAAATACAGTAATGAACTCACTTCCTATCGGGTCAAATGGTATTTTCACAAGGAGGTTTGACAGACAAGTGGAAGGGACTAACTTTGCAGTGTCCACACATGCATGTAAGCCAACATATTTATCTAATGTAGCAATTTCAGGTTTTTTAGCAAGTATGGTGGAGTGACTGCTTTCCAAATGACTTGCCTTCTCACTTGTTCTTTCCCAAGGATTTGTGAAAGGTACTTCCTCTTCTTGTGATTCGTCTACCACCACCACTTCGTCTTCATTTTGATCCATCCCCACAACCATATTTTGTTCAAATTTTTCTTCACATGGCTCTTTGGGGATCACTTGTAAACATGGTGGTGGAGGTGGTAAATACGAACAGAAGGTTTCTCATTCCTCCTTGGAGAATAAATATACAAGCTTGCCCGTCATACAATCAACTTGTGCTGGAATATCATGATCTCCGAAATCTATGTCGTCTCCCCAACACAAGTTGTTCTCCAAAATATGACTTGAAGCTTCCTCATCAGATGGATAATAATAGCTGTCCATGAATTGCATCAACTTTGCACAACCAAAAACTCAAAAGAAAAGATCAAATATATACCAAAAATAAAAATAAATAGAAACAGATAATGAAACAGAAAAAAAAACAGAATTGTGCTTAAATTAGCAGTCGAAATGGGTATGCTAATATTGAAACACAGTCCCCGACAACGGCGCCAAAAACTTGTTGGACGAATCTAGGCAAGTATACCTAGTCGTACAAGTAATACGGTGGTGAGACCAATATCGTTCCCACGAGGACTGTGACAAGTACTAGCATGTAACAATTCAATTACTATCTAAGCAGATAAACATTTAAAATGAACAAAATAAAAGGAAAAAGTTCTTTTAGGAATTTTATCAAACACTTGGAATGCAGAAAAAGAGATTCTTCAAATATGAAAGATGTTGGGATTAAATTTCACCAAACCTTAGCCTCGTGCAATACCAAGACCACCAATCCAGTTTATGCTTCGAATATTAAAATCAACCCACAAGATTACTCAAGCCTAATTCCTTAGATGACGAGCCTAAATCCACTAATTAAACCCTAATTCCTTAGGTGGCCTAATTAGGAATTTGCATTAAGAGTAAGGATTACACGTTTACTAATAAACCAAAATCCATTCCTAGATACAAGGTTTACTAGGTGATTAATTCCAGATCAAGAATTGATAAGAACGTCCCCATTGCAAATCAAATCTCAGAATCAATTCATGGATGGCCAAACCACAAAAAGCATTAAGCATAGGAATTAAACACTAATACGAGGGCATAAACATAGATTAATCAATCAAAGCAAATACATGAGGTTCGGATTAGCTACATCTAATCCCAACAAAAAGGGGATTTAGCTACTCATGGTAATAGAAATTACAAAAGAGAAAGAGAGAAGGGATGAAGAAAACTCCATGAAGATTCCTCCAATCTTCTTCCAATCCAAGAGCAGAGAAAAACCACTTTTTAGGGCTAGATCCTTCCCCCAGCCGCCAGCCTCCAAGTCTTCCTAGGGTAAAAGTGCTCCTAGGGTAAAAATCCCTCCAGAGGTGATTATCCTTTCGTGCAGCCCCTGATGCCTTATTTATAGATTAGGTACGCGTCACGGCTGTGATGGCCATGAGCCATCACGGCCAGGCCGTGACTGGGTCTGTCATGGGCGCGCATTGAAATTTTGGTCTGTCACGACCGTGACACTCATCACGGCTAGGCCGTGACAGCTTCTGCCTGTTGAGGTTCTGGTTCATCTGATCTATCACGACCGTGATGGCTTTTGACTTTTGCCTTCAGCTCTGCTTGATCATGGCCGTGATGGTCATCACGGCTAGGCCGTGATGGGCTCTGTTTGGCTCTTTTTCTTCACTTTTCAAGCTTTAACTTCATCCAAGCTCCATCATGGTTGATCCTGAGCATGTTATCATTAATTTATGCAAAACAAAACTGCAAAATCGCCTTACCCGTTCCAAGGTAAAAACTAATAAAAATCAATTTAAATATGCCTAAACTATATGAAAATGCATGCAAAAATGTACATGAAATATGAGGTGAAATCACACTCATCAGAAGCCACCACCCAAACTGAAGCTGCGCCCCCTGCGTCGTCACTACCGGTCTGCTCCAGATTCTAGAGGTGTAGAGGAAGATCTGGCTTCAAGTTTCAGCCTTTCCTTCAATGAAGAAGAAAATATACTCAGATTTGTATATGTTTGTCTTCAAGTTTCATTTTTTTTTTCTCTTTCCCTTCTCTTTTGGTCTCGTGCTCTTTTTGAATGAGTGGAATCTTCTTTGTTTTTTATTGGATTTTTTTATTACTAAAATCGAGTCAACTGAACCGTCCAACCCGCGGACCTGACGATCCACCGACCGCCCAAACCGATGATAGAGACGGGCGGAAATGGGTGGTATAATCAACTGGTCGAATTTCTTCGAATTGGGGTTTTTTCACCCGAATCCGACCGAAACCGACCGGTGTCCACCCCTCTATGATACTATAGTTCATGATTGTTGTATGATACTATCTCTTAGCTTATACAATTAAATATCTTTCTTTAAGTGCATTCTTGAATTGGTATTACAATTGTTTCTTGTTTAAGCTTCAAGGAAAGTTTACTATCTTGCTACTCCATTTGAAAAAGGGAAGTTAAACATTGTTTTTCAAAAAGTTTTAAAAAGGTCAATTCAGCCACCTCTTGACTAAGAACATTTCCACATCTTACATTTTATGGATCCCCGATAATAATATAGAATATAATTACCGGTCAAGAGACGAGAAAACGCGGTGTTACAATATATGGAAAATGCGAAAGACCTGTGGCAGGACATAAAGGAGAGGTTTTCAGTTGTGAATGGGCCCAAATGAAAAATGAAAGCTTTTTGGGATGAGTTGGCCAACCATGAGCAGATTCCGACTTGAACTTGTGAAGTTGAAAGTGTTATATTGCATCAAAACTGGAAAATCACCGAGAAGAAGAAAGAGTACATCAATTCCCGATGGGATTGAATGACGTGATTTATGGGACAGTTCGATCCAATCTGCTTGCTACAAATCCTTTGCCGTCATTAAACAGGGTGTATTCAACTTTGATACAGGACGAGAGGATGAAGACTATCACTCGTGCCAAGGAAGAACGAGGGGAGATCGTTGGACTTACTGTCCAAACAGGTGCCAGAATGAAAGGACGTGGAGACGCGAAGGGTAAAACAATGGTTTGCTCAAATTGTAATCCAGCAGGTCATGATGCAGCAAATTACTTTCAGTGCATCAGATATCCTGGCTGGTGGGGTGACCGACCACGAGGTGAAGGAAGAACTGGTGGACGGGGTAAAATACAATTATGTACTGGATCAAGTGCTGGACATGGGCGAGGTGGATCAAGTGCTCGACAGGGATTGTTGCAGATGCATAAAATTCTGGCTTAACAGGGTTGAGCAATGAACAATATCAAAATTTTCTTGGGATGTTGAATAGTTATAGGTCAAGCACAAGTGAAAGGATGATTGGTAAGCATAAACATATTTCATGGATCATTGATATAGGGGCATCGAACCATATGACTGGGAGTTTGAAGAATTTCTGTGAATTGCGAGATGTGCCAGGGTGCCCCGTTGGAATGCCAGATGTACAACATGTTACTGCAACCTGTTACAGCCTATTTTTAATTAAACTAAAACCTATTAAGTGTTTTAATAACCTTATTGATCCTTTGTAAACAATCAATTTTGAGGTTCCTTCTTTGTTTTGGCCCAATAATCGATTATTTAAACCACCATAATCGATTATAAGGTTTTTTGACTGAGTTCCTGAAGTTCAGAATCATCATAATCAATTATATGTAAACCCATAATCGATTATGAGCTGTCTGGAACTTAAAAACCTGAAAGCAGAACCAGCATAATCGATTATGAGGAGTTCCATAATCGATTATGAGACGTGTAGTCGATTATATAGCGTTATATAATCGATTATATCCTGGAAAATCTATATAAAGCCCCCTTGACCGACCCCAAACATGAAAAATTGGAGTTCTAAGGCAAAAACCTCATATTTTTTAGAGAAAATCTCAAAGTTCATCACTCTAAACCTAACTATCATAAAAGTTTGGCCATCTACATCAATCACACACTTTCATCTTCATCTTCCTACAAATTCATCTTCTCCAAGGAGCAAAGTTCTTCTTCCATATTCCTAACTTGAGGTAATATGATCATCCATGATCATCTCTTCCATTCCTAAGATCTTTTTCTTCCTATTTCATGACTTTTTCATTTCTAGATCTAGAACTTTACACAATTTTAGAAAATTGTAGAAAAATCATTTTAATGTGAAACCAATTGCTATGATCTTGTTATGTCTTCTACTTTCATTATCCAAGAGCATGTGATCAAAATCATTTTCTTTCCTATTGTTTCATTTTTGGCCAAAACTACCTTAGAAAGTGGGTTTGGAATTTGTGTTCAATATGTGAAATATAATACTTGATTAATGCTCTCTAATGTCTTAGTAGCCTAAATCCAAAAGTTTACATTCAAAAGAATTTCCTAGCCTAATTTTCTATAGGAGGCCGAAACTTAACTAAAAAGGGATTGAAATATTTTGTTCATATTTTCAAAGTATAGAAATTTATCGTAGCTATTTAAGACCTAAGTAGTTAGTATCCAAAAGATTAGAATGAGAAAATGATCCTAGCCCTAATTGGAATTGAATGGCCGAACCTAGCATAAAGTGGGCATAGTTGGTTTTGTTGAGTAATTTGTTGATTATGTTGTTTGGTTTAAGGTGAAACTGTTAAGTTGTGGTGTGATAACGAGGAACGTAGAATTTGGGAATCTGGTGATAACTGAGGTGGGGGGAAGAATCATTCTACCGTTGAAATCGATAAGTAGTATATTCTATAATAATTGTGTAAGGCGATCTAAACCCTACTAATAGTCGAGTAGTCGACAAGACCAAAATCACATTGGAAACCTTTTCTGTAAAACCAATGGTGATTCGGGAATTGTAGGTTTATCGACATTAGGTTGATCTTAAGTATTTGACGATGTCTGACTTTATGTTATTGAAATTTTTGTGATATGCTTGTTGAGGTATTACACTGCTTGTGACATATTATTTTTGGTGTTTGAATATTTCCTGATATTGTGTTACGCATGATCTGCCTGGTATTTAATATGGTGCTTAGTTGATTGTTAAGCGAAGAAATGTATAGTTCGGGTGTTGTTGGTTTGGGTGTGAGAATAATGGTGACTTAGAGGTGCCTAACCGAAATGATTTATTTTAAAGAGGAGGTGTGACATAGAACATGTGTTGAGGCTTTGATGGAAGGTTAAGGCACTAGGATGTTGTTAATGTGGGTCGGTGAGGTTCATGTGTTTGCATTGTTGTTCACAATCGTGTATTTGGAATACACGACGTCGGGAGTTCTCGCTAGACCGTTCCCCCTTAGATATAGGTTGTCAGGTATAGTGTCATTGAATTTCATGAGCACCATCGGGAATGGACAGGGTGTGCACCGGGATAATCGTGCAGCTATAGTGTCATTGCTTTGCGTGAGCATTCTCACCATGGAAGAGAATGTGCACTTAGAATTTGAAACTTGTCGCTTGAACAACTGACTGATATTCCCAAGGAGGAATGTGTGAAGGAATTGGTAGTGGCCACGTCAGCATAAAGTGTTAGATTGCATGAGTTGAGGGTAGAGGATGATATATATTGAATTATGGATGATGGTTGATTTAGAGTAATGTTCGTCTGTTACTTTTGTTATATTATATACTATGACTCTGTTCCGCTTTTTGATGATAGAATTGCTTCTTATCCCTTATATTTCTATATTTTTGTGTGTCTACTTTATTTACGTTAGAAGTCCCGATGGAGGAATATGCTGCTGAGGAACTGGACGGTACTCTGTATGAAACGGAGGTTGTTGAGGAGTTGGATGGAACTCCTTACGAACCAGAGGCGGGAGGTCGAGCTATGACCCATGGTGATTAGAGTATAGATAGTATGACCAGTGTGTCTAAGAAGTATTTTTTATATGTTTCCGCTAAGTATGACTTTTATTTAAGTATATGCATGTGAGGGATCCTACTGAGAGGATACCCTCAACAGTGTTTTGTATTATGTGTAAAAACATATGTGTGTATTCGCATTATAAATATGGTGTGTTGTTTTTAATTATCTAGAGTTAATTGCTTATTAAATTAATTTTTTAATTTTTACGAATTTTCACGTTAAGTGCACGACTAAGTAATTAAAGAATGAGGTTTTAATATAATAAAACAACGGGGCACAACGGGGTGTCTCATTTTGGTATCAGAGCAATTTGATTCTATTAAGACTGAGGTATAGGATGTTGTTACTAGTCGTGTCTAGTTGAATCCACATCGTATTTTGACTATGCTTAGAAGTTGGGTAGTGTGCCCGAACCCTATTCCGAAATTAATATTGGTATGGCATATAGTATGTATACACTTGCCTATGTAGTATTATATGTCATACTCATGTGAGCGGATGATTTCTTTTACAGAATCATGGCTCAAGGAAGAGGACGTCCAACCAACAGTGGTGACAGAACTCCAGAAAGAATTATAGGAGCTGTCAACAATGACACAAATGGAGGAGAGTCATTTGCGACTCCCAATACCATGGAAACGGTAGCTGATGCTATGTTATTACAAACACAGCAGAATGCTGAAATGCTGCAAATGAACAAAGAGCACCTGGAAATAAAGAATCAGAGAAGAGCTACAGCAGCTGAAGATGCCGGAATGGCTGCATTCATGAAAGGGAAGCCACCTCAATTCCGAGGAGAGTATGACCCGGAGAAGGCTGAATGGTGGGTACAAAAAATAGAGAAGATATTTGATACCGTGCGCTGCAGGGAGGATAGGAAGGCGACTTATTCTACCCTCATGTTAACTGAAGGAGCATAGTTCTGGTGGAGAGGCAAGAAAAGATTATTGGAAGCCGAGGGCAGAATGATTACCTGCCAGTTATTTACTGATTGTTTCTTCGAAAGGTATTTTCCGCATCTAGTTCCACACGAGAAGGAAAAGGAATTCACAAACCTCAAACAAGGCAACATGTCTGTAGGTGATTATGCATCATGTTTTGAGGCTCTGATTAAGTACTCAATTTTTTCAGAGATTCCCAGATGAGGATTGGAAATGTAGAAGATTTGAGGAAGGACTTAGAAATGAACTGCAGAGGGCTGTAGTGTCTATCGACATTCTAAGTTTCTTGGAACTGGTTGAGAAATGTAGTGCTATTAAAAGTATAGATCTGAAGATGGCCAATGAGCAGAAACAATTGACGAGTGGAGGTCCTAACCGATCAATTTTTCAGAGGCACAAAGGAAGTGGTTCTCAGTGGAGACAGAGACCATATGCTAGACCAGTGCAGACACCTGCATCAGCACCAGTGGCTAGAGCGGGTCAGCAACTGCAAGACTTAGTTTGCTTTAGATGTTGAGGACCGCATTATTCTAGAGACTATATGAATAGGCCTAGTTGTTTCAACCGTGGGAAACCAGGTCATATGGCACGATACCGCAGACAACGGTTTGTGCTACAACCGGCAGCTACGGGAAGAGGAGCTGGAAACAATAGAGGTGGAGCTGGAAGAGGAGTTCCAGCAGCAAGACCACAAGTGGCCAGACCTCAGGCCACTGGAAGAGTTTTTACCGTGAGGGGAGCTGAATCCTCTCAATCTGTGGATCTTATACAAGGTATGTGTTTGATAGCTGGTAGACTCTCGTCAGTATTGTTTGACTCAGGTGCTACACATTCCTTTATTTCGCATGAATGTGTAGATCATTTGCAATTGCTTGTTTCTAAATTACCTTATACCCTTATTGTATCTACTCCAACTAGTAATCCTTTGACTACTATGTCTGTTTGTTTACAGTGTCCTACAGTTGTTGAGAATAGGACATTTATTGTAGACCTTGTCTGTTTTCCTATGCAACAGATAGATGTTATTCTTGGCATGGATTGGCTTTCGGCTAACCATGTAATGCTAGATTTTTCTAGTAAGACCTTATCAATTCTTGAGTCTTCTAGTGTAGTCTCTGCCAATGAAGGAGTATCCATGAGGAGTGATGATTCTCGACAGTACGTGATGCTGTTTGCAGTGGAGCTAATGAGACTCCTAGTATAGATTCTATGCCTATTGTGAGAGAGTTTCCTGAAGTTTTCCCTCCCGACATTCCAGGTTTGCCACCAGAGCGAGAGGTGGAATTCACCATAGATCTTGTACTAGGGATAGGACCTATATCAATAGCGCCTTATCGGATGTCACCTGTAGAATTGGCGGAGTTAAAGAAACAATTGGATGACATGTAGGGGAAAGAATTCATAAGACCGAGTGTTTCATTGTGGGGAGCTTAGGTATTATTTTTGAATAAAAAGGATGGAAGTGCTAGGTTGTGCACGGACTACCAACAGTTGAGCAAGGTAACAATTAAGAACAAGTATCCGTTGCCTAGGATAGATGATCAGATGGATCAATTGAAAGGAGCAACAGTGTTTTCTAAGATTGATTTGAGGTCTGGATACCATCAGATTATAGTAAGAACGGAAGATATACTTAAAACGGCTTTTAGGACGAGGTACGACCATTGCGAATATTTAGTTATGCCTTTCGAGGTGACTAATGCTCCAGCAGTGTTCATGGATTACATTAACATAATCTTTAGACCGTTCCTCGATAAATTTTTTATTGTGTTCATCGACGACATCCTTATCTATTCTCGTACATGGGAAGAGCATGAGGAACATTTGAGAGTAGTGATGCAAGTTTTGAAGGATAGGCAACTTTATGCCAAACTTTCTAAGTGTGAGTTTTGGCTGGTAGGTCATGTGATCAATAAAGAAGGAATAATAGTAGATCCATCTAAGTGAGGTACGAAGCTTTTTAGGATTAGCTGGATACTATCGAAAGTTTATATAAGGATTCTCGAAGATTGCGTTGCCTATGACGCGGTTGACGAGGAAAGATACAGATTTTGCATGGGAAAATAAGTGTGAGCAGAGTTTCCAAAAGTTGAGAGAAAGGTTGACTACATCACCTGTGTTGACTTTACCCGATCCTTTAGGACAATTTGACATATACTGTGATGCATCATACCAAGGTTTGGGATGTGTATTGATGCAAGAAGCAAGAGTTATGGCGTATGCTTCCCGACAATTAAGAATTCATGAGAGGAATTATCCATCTCATGATTTGGAATTAGCAACAATAGTGTTCGTATTGAAGATATGGCGACACTTTTTGTATGAAGCAAAGTTCAATGTTTTTAGTGACCAAAAGAGTTTGAAGTACCTGTTCGATAAAAAAGAATTGAATATGAGACACCGGAGATGGATGGAATTTATCAAAGACTATGATTTTGATTTATTGTACCATCCTGGAAAGGCGAATGTTGTAGCTGATGCTTTGAGTAGGAAATCTTTGCATGTATCAGCAATGATGGTTAAGGAGTTAGAGTTGCTTGAACAGTTCAGGGATTTGAACTTAGGAATGGAGTTGGTTGAGGATAAAATTTGTTTAAGTATGATCGCTATTAGTAGTGATTTTATGAAGGAACATAAGGATAAACAAGTTCAAGATCTATATCTTCAGGAGATATGTAAAGGGATATATGAGGGCAAAGTTTGAGTTTAGTAGAGGAATAGATGGTGCATTAAGGTTTAGAGATAGAATATATGTGCCAGAGGATGCAGAACTTAGGAAGATAATTTTGGAGGAAGCACATAAGAGTAAGTTGAGTTTTCATCTTGGATCCACTAAGATGTATCAGGATTTAAAGAAAATGTTTTGGTGGACGAGGATAAAGAAAGAAGTAGCGGAGTATGTTTTATCTTGCCTGGTGTGTCAGAAGGCTAAGATTGAACATCAAAAGCCGGCAGGCATATTATAATCTTTAGATATCCCATAGTGGAAATGGGATGGCATAGCTATGGATTTTGTAGTCGGATTACCACGAACTCCTAAGAATCATGATGCTATTTGGGATATCATTGATAGGTTGACGAAGTGTGCTCACTTCTTACCTATTGGTGAAAGTTATAGTTTGGAGAAGTTAACCCAAATTTACATCAACAAAGTTGTTAGGTTGCATGGAGTGCCATCGAGTATTGTCTCAGACCGAGATCCTAGATTCACATATAGATTTTGGAGACAATTGCAAACTGCCTTCGGGACAAAGTTAAGAATGAGTTCTGCTTATCATCCCCAGACCGACGGACAGTCATAAAGGACAATTCAATCATTGGAAGATCTATTGAGAGCTTGTATGTTGGAGCACCCTGGCAGTTGGGATGAGTTTTTTTCCATTGATTGAATTTACTTATAACGATAGTTTCCACGGTAGTATTGGAATGGCACCATATGAGGCTTTGTATGGAAGAAAGTGTAGGACCCCGTTATGTTGGTATGAAACTGGTGAGAACCAAGTTTTGGGTACAGATATGGTGCAACAAACTACGAAACAAGTCAGAAAGATAAGGGAAAATATGAAGGAAGCACATGATAGGCAGAGGAGCTACAGTAACAAGTGGAGGAGACCATTAGAATTCCAGGAGGGTGATCACGTGTTCTTGAGAGTTACTCCAAAAACTGGAATTGGCAGAGCTATCAAGTCCAGAAAACTTACTCCTCGATTCATTGGACCTTTTCAGATTCTTCGATGAATTGGTCTAGTAGCTTACCATATTGCCTTATGTCTCTCAGTTAAGAAAGTATTATCCTGATCCTTCTCATGTTATTGAATCTGAGTCTATACAACTGCGAGAGAATCTAGAGTATGAGGCTTTACCTGTAAGGATAGAAGATAGAGAGATTAAGGAGCTTCGTGGTAGACAAATTCCTTTGGTTAAGGTCATATAGGATGAAACTACTGGAGATGCTACTTGGGAACGTGAAGCAGATATGCAACAACAATATCCATATATTTCAAAGGTATGTAAATTTCGAGGACGGAATTTTTTTTTCTAAGAGGGGTAGTAATGTAACAGCCCGTTTTTAATTAAACTAAAACCTATTAAGTGTTTTAATAACCTTATTGATCCTTTGTAAACAATCAATTTTGAGGGTCCTTCTTTGTTTTGGCCTAATAATCGATTATTTGAACCACCATAATCAATTACAAGGTTTTTTGACTGAGTTCCTAAAGTTCAAAATCATCATAATCGATTATATGTAAACCCATAATCGATTATGAGCTGTCTGGAACTGAAAAACCTGAAAACATAACCTGCATAATCGATTATGAGATGTGTAATCGATTATATAGCCTTATATAATCGATTATATCCTGGAAAATCTATATAAAGCCCTCTTGACCAACCCCAAACGTGAAAAAGGGATTGAAATATTTTGTTCATATTTTCAAAGTATAGCAATTTATCGTAGCTATTTAAGACCTAAGTAGTTAGTATCCCAAAGATTAGAATGAGAAAATGATCCTGGCCCTAATTGGAATTGAATGGTCAAACCTAGCATAAAGTGGGCATAGTTGGTTTTGTTGAGTAATTTGTTGATTAAGTTGTTTGGTTTAAGGTGAAACTGTTAAGCTGTGGTGTGATAACAAGGAACGTCGAATTCGGGAATCCAGTGATAACTTAGGTGCGGGGAAGAATCATTCTACCTTAGGAATCGATAAGTAGTATATTCTATAATAATTGTGTAAGGCGATCTTAACCCTACTAATAGTCGAGTAGTCGACAAGACCAAAATCACATTGGAAACCTTTTCTGTAAAACCAATGGGGATTCGGGAATTGTAGATTTATCGACATTAGGTTAATTTTAAGTATTTGATGATTTCTGACTTTATGTTATTGAAATTATTGTGATATGCTGGTTGAGATATTCCATTGCATGTGACGTATTATTTTTGGTGTTTGAACATTTCCTGATATTGTGTTATGCATGATCTGCCTGGTATTTAATATGGTGCTTAGTTGATTGTTAAGCGAAGATATGTATAGTTCGGGTGTTGTTGGTTTGGGTGTGAGAATAATGGTGACTTAGAGGTGTCTAACCTAAATGATTTATTTTAAAGAGGAGGTGTGACATAGAACATGTGTTGAGGCTTTGATGGAAGGTTAAGGCACTAGGATGTTGTTAATGTGGGTCAGTGAGATTCATGTGTTTGCATTGTTGTTCACAACCATGTATTTGGAATACATGAGGTAAGGAGTTCTCGCTAGACCGTTCCTCCTTAGATATAGGTTGTGCAGCTATAGTGTCATTGAATTTCATGAGCACCCTCGGGAGTGGACAGGGTGTGCACCGGGATAATCGTGCAGTTATAGTGTCATTGCTTTGCGTGAGAATTCTCACCATGGAAGAGAATGTGCACCGGGAATATGGAACCTATCGCTTGAACAACTGACTGACATTCACAACGAGGAATGTGTGAAGGAATTGGTAGTGGCCACGTCAGCATAAAGTGTTAGGTTGCATGAGTTGAGGATAGAGGATGATATATATTGAATTATGGATGATGGTTGATTTAGAGTAATGTTTGTCTGTTACTTTTGTTATATTATATACTATAACTCTGTTCCGCTTTTTGATGATAAAATTGCTTCTTATCCCCTATATTTATTTATTTTGTTTGTCTACTTTATTTACATTAGAAGACCCGATGGAGGAATATGTTGCTGAGGAATTGGACGGAACTCTGTATGAAATGGAGGTTGCCGAGGAGTTGGATGGAACTCCTTACGAACCAGAGGCAGGAGGTGGAGCTGTGACCCATGGTGATTAGAGTATAGATAATATGGCCAGTGTGTCTAAGAAGTATTTTTTATATGTTTCCGCTAAGTATGACTTTTATTTAAGTATATGCCTATTCTACAGTGTTTTGTATTATGTGTAAAAACATATGTGTGTATTCGCATTATAAATATGGTGTGTTGTTTTTAATTATCTAGAGTTAATTGCTTATGAAATTAAGTTTTTAATTTTTATGAATTTTCATGTTAAGTGCACGACTAAGTAATTAAAGAATGAGGTTTTAATCTAATAAAACAACGGGGCACAATGGGGTGTCTCACAACCAAGGAAGGATCAATAAATATTTATGGGGGTTTAAAACTTGAAAATGTTCTTTATGTTCCCAGTTTAAATTGCAATCTAATTTCCATGTCGCATTTGATAGATGAGTCAAACTGTATCATCCAATTCACTAATAATTTGTGTTATACAGGACCGCACTTCGAGGATGCTGATTGGTGCGGGCGAACGAAGGGATGGGCTCTATTTTTTTCGAGGGGTTCCAACTATAAAGGCTTTCAGGACCAGTGGAGCAAATCAACATAAGCTTTGGCACAGGCGTTTGGGACATCCTTCCTTGAATACAACAAAGTTAATTCCTAATGTTAGTTTTGGTAAAAGTAGTGAGTCATTGAATAAAGCCTGTGATGTATGTCAACGGGCAAAACAGACTAGAGACAAATTTCCTTTGAGTGATCATAAAGCTTCTAATGTTTTTGAACTAATTCATTGTGATTTATGGGGAGCATATAGAACTCCATCTTCCTGCGGTGCTTCATATTTTTTGACAATAGTAGATGGTTGTTCTCGTGCTGTATGGATATTTTTGCTAATAGATAAGAAAGAAGTATCATGTACGCTAGTGAATTTTTTTGCAATAGTGGAAAGGGAGTATGATAAACGGGTTAAAATTGTTCGCAGTGATAATGGGACGAAGTTTACATGCATGGAGAATCATTTTATTGAACATTGTATTATTTTTCAAACCTCGTGTACATGGATCCCACTACAAAATGGAAGAGTAGAGAGGAAACATCGGCATATTTTGGATGTTGCACGAGCACCGCACTTCCAAGAAAACCTTCCCATTGATTTATGGGGTGAGTGTGTGTTAACTACTGGTTACTTAATTAACCACACTCCATCTTTTGTTTTAAATGGAAAAACTCCATATGAAATTCTCCATGGGAAAATGCCCTCATATGATCACTTGCGAGTGTTTGGCTCGTTGTGTTATGCACACAACCAAGGTAGGAAATGAGACAAATTGAGGGTAGGGGGTACACTGGTGAGGGTTGGAAATTATATGATCTAGAAACAATTGATTTTTTTGTGTCACGAGACGTTGATTTCTTTGAAACAGAATTTCCATTCGCTCAAGGAATCTCTACATCCAGGGAGAGATATGCCATAGAAATTTCTCATGGCATAATTGGTAAAGATAATCATGGAGGAGTTGGAAGTGAAGGTGATACCCTTCACATAAATATAACATAAAGTGAAAGTGAGATGAACACTGATGTAAGGAGGCACATGCAATGAAAGTGAACAAGGAGAGGTTGAGGAGGTGGTAGAAGATAATGACGAGGCAGTACAAGATGTGAGAAATTATGATGGACAATGTGATGAAGACCAAATAGGAAGAGGACACAGAGTAAAGCACCCACCAATTCATTTGCGGGATTATGTGACCAATACAATTCGGAAATTGAGCCCTTCCACTAGTTCACACGTTCCAACGTATAATCCGGGTGCACCTTATCCTATAGCACATTATGTGAATTGTGATAAATTTCCTTTGCGACATAGAATTTTTCTTGCAGCTATTAATGCAGAACGAGAACCGGTTTCTTTCCATGAAGCCGTAAAGAATTCTAGGTGGAGAGAAGCCATGCAGAATGAGATTCAGGCCCTCGAAAATACCGAGACGTGGATGGTGGGGCGCTTACCTCCCGGAAAGAAGGCACTTGGTTGTAAGTGGGTGTACAAGATAAAGTACCGCTCAGATGGAACTGTGAGAGATTCAAGGCTCGGTTGGTGATATTTGGCAATCACCAAATTGAAGGTGTTGACTATACAGAAACATTTGCACCAGTCGCTAAGATGGTTACAGTGCAGACGATCTTGGCTTTAGCAGTGGCGAGAGAGTGGGAGCTGCATCAAATGGATGTGCACAATGCTTTCCTTCGTGGCGACCTTCAAGAGGAGATGTTCATGAAAGTACCACCAGGTTTTAATGTACAGCAACTGGGCATAGTGTGTAAGCTTCGCAAATCACTTTATGGGTTAAAACAGGCCCCAAAATGTTGGTTTACCAAACTTTCCACTGCATTAAAGGAATATGGTTTTAGCCAGTCCTATTTTGACTATTCATTATTCACCTTGCAACACAAGGATGTGCACATCGTTGTTCTTGTCTATGTTTATGACTTGATTATCTCTAGCAATAATCATACTGTCGTACAAAAGTTCAAAACTTATTTGAGCAACTGTTTTCACATGAAAGATTTGGGAACCTTGAAATATTTATTGGGTGTTGAAGTAGCTTGGAATCAGTCTGGTATTTTTCTTTGCTAGCGTAAATACGCTTTGGATATTATATCTGAAGCTGGACTACTAGGGGCCAAACCAGCTGGTATTCCTTTGGAGCAGAACTATCAACTAGCACTGGCAAAATAGTCTTTTTAAAATATATATATAAAGTGCATTCAAAAGCATCACTGCGACAACTAACATCCCAACTAGGTTGGCACCTTAGAAGACACCAACCATCTGCAGCACACCCAAAATTTTATTCCAATAAAATAAAAAATAAATAAGATAACATGGGGGGACATATACCAAAACCCATGAGAAACATTATTTAAATCTATATGAAGGAAGACCATTCCTATTACGCAAAAAATCCTCACTAACCAAACTAGGAATACTATCCTGCCAATGAAAATCCTGGATCAAAAAAACTTGGGAGGCAATTTTGTCCGCACAACAATTACCCTCCCTAAAGATATGAGTATAAACAAAATTCATACTCTGAGTTAAATGAATACAATTATTCCATCTATTCCTAAACTTCCAAGGAACCACCTTTAAAGATTTAAAAGCCTGAATGACTAACTGAGAGTCACATTCAAGCCAGAGGTTATGCCAGCCTTTTTTGAAAGCAATTTCAATGGCAAACATAGCCCCAATTAATTCAACAATCAAGGCATAGCTAATTCCAATGTTGACTTCAAAACATCCCATAGCAGCTGTCCTATGACGTCTAAAGATACCACCTCAAGCAACTGGTCCTGGAGAGCCCTTAGCTGCCCCGTCAGTATTACATTTGACCCAATTAAAAGGAGGATGATGCCAAAATACTTCTATAATCCTAGGAGCTTTTTCAGGATTACAAGAGATGCCAAAAAACTTCAACAAACTAAACTCCTGCATATTAGAAGCCATTGAACCAGAGCTAAGATTACCAAATACAGAAACATTAGTAGCAATCATGTTCTTAGAAGCTTGGAGAGAAACATGTCTATTATCAAAATGAATCTTGTTCCTACAATGCCATATCATTCAAACTGAATAAATAATGCAAGCAGAAACCACTTCATTAGCCCGAGAAGACCAATTTCTGTTACAAAGAGAAAGCAGGCCAATAATAGAGCAATGATCAAATCTGTAGTTCAAAACATCACCTATTCATCTCTAAATTTTTGATGCAAAAGGACAGTAGCAGAATAAATGCTCAGAAGATTTAGCTTCTTTATTACACAAACAGCAAATAGAAACAACAACACAGCCCCTTAACCACAGATTTTCATCAGTCGGCAACTTGTTGTAAATTAATCTCCAGAAGATCAAAGATTTCTAAGTGAGGAATGTTCCTAAGCCAAATTAATTTGCACCAAGGAACTACTTGGATAGGCTGTTGAAAAAACAAGAAAGCCTCCTTTAGTGATAGCATACCTATGGCCGAGTCTTTCCATACTAACGGATCCTCACTACTGTGAACAAGAATGGTTATATTCTGTAGTTCTGCAGCCAAGTTGGGAATTTTGTCCAACAAAAACTCAGGCACAGACCAGCAACCATCACAAATGAAGTCTTTAACTTTAGAATCCAGGTGGCCAATGATACTATCAGAAAAATTCAGTCTGTCCACTATAGGAGAGGAAAGCCAATTGTCTTTCCAAAAATTCACTTTGGGACCATCTCCTATGAGCCATGAAGAGTTTTGCATAACTGTAGACATAAAATTCTTGATACCAGCCCAAATAGAAGAAGAGACATGGTAAGAGACATAAACATTGTTCTTGAAAACTCTAGCTTTCAATAAAGTAGACCATTGAGATTCAGTAGCCACAAACTCCCAACATAGTTTCAACATTCCAGCTTTGTTAACATCTCTAAAAGATCTAATTCCCAAACCTCCTTCCATGATAGGCTTGCAAATTTTGTGCAAAGCCACAATAACTACTTTCTTAGAGTTGACATTCCCTGACCAAATAAAATTCCTGGCCCATTTGTCAATAGTTTTTATGAGATTCACTGGCCAAGCATAAACCATGAAGCTGTGGACCAGCATACCTTGGATGATAGAGTTAACTAATTGAACTCTTCCAGAAATTGATAGCATAAAGGCTTTCCAAGATGATAATTTCAACCTAATTCTATCAGCAATGGGCATTAGGTGAACTCTCTTTTGTTTACCTTTAAAAATGGGAATTCCAAGATAGGTGAAAGGAGTTTTGCCAATAGAAAAACCAAGCACATCAGTTATAAGTTGCAGCCTCCTTAAAGATGATATTCCAGTATAAAAGGTAGACTTTGAAGGGTTAATAACCTGGCCAGAGGTGACTTCATACTTGGCAAACAAGTTTTTCAAATTCTGCAGATTTTGTTTGGAAGCCTTACAGAAGACCATGGCATAATATGCATATAAGACATGAGATGAAACCTTCATGCCTCTAGCCCCTGTCATCAATTGCAGCTTGTCATCACTGACCAATTTAGACAAACCTCTACTTAAGACTTCCTTATCAAGACAAAACAAGAGAGGGGACAAGGGCCCCCATTGTCTAACACCTCTATTACAAGAAAAGTAGCCTGCTGCCTTCCCATTTAAAGCAATTGATAACTTAGCAGAATGTAGAATAGCATTGATCCAATTGCAGAACTTGGGATCAAAACCAAAAGAGTGCATCACTTTCAACAAGAAACTCCAATCTAAGGTGTCAAAAGCCTTTCTTATGTCTATCTTCATAGAAAGGCTTCCACCAAAAGTCTTTTTCTCCAAGAGGTTAATTGCTTCAGATGTAAGGCAAATGCAGTCACCAATGTGTCTACCTTTAATAAAGCCCCTCTGATTTTCAGAAACTAGGTTAGGAGCAATTTTTGCTAATCTGTCAGCCAACACTTTATAAATGAATTTGAACTTGAAGTTAGCAATAACAATAGGTCTATATTGCTCAATTCTGTCAGCTTCAGGGACTTTAGGGATCAAAACAACCGAGTTTGAATTTAAATTTGGGAGAAGCCATCCATGCTTGAAAAACTGAACTACAACCAGGAAAACATCTTCTGCAACTATTTCCCAGTAGTGTTGAAAGAAATAAGCTCCAAAACCATCAGGTCTTGGAGCTGAATCTGGATTCATGGAGAAAACCGCCAACTTGACCTCCTCTCTAGTAGGCAAGTTGGTTAACATTGAGTTATCATAAAAAAAAAACAAGCCTAGGAATAACTTCCTCAATTAAACAATTATCCTCAAAAACATTTTGACCTGAATAGCTTTTCATAGTAATCAACCACATGCCATTCAATTTCAGTAGCTCCACTCAGAACAGCATCATTATGCTTGAGAAGATTGATCTGCTTAGTAACATTTCTGATCTAAGTCATCATGTGTAAATACCTTATGTTTCTATCCCCCTTAGTATGCCACTGAACCCGAGCCTTTTCCCGCCAAAACACTTCCTGGTCATTAAGAGCCTTTTCAAGGGATATCTGAGCATTTTTTTTCCTGATCTACCAAAAAAATAGTGTAGCCATCATCACTGATCTACCCCTGAATGAGATCTAATTTTCTCATTGATTCATTCACAATCTCATGAACATCACCAAAAACATTCCTATTCCAATCCTTGAGCTTAAGCTTCACAGCTTTTAGTTTTTGAGATAACACATACATTGGACAACCAACCACACTTTCCTTCCACACATCTGCTATAATCTGCTTGCAATCTGAATTTGAAGACCACATTCTCATGAATTTAAAAGAGGAGCTGAACATTTTATTACCTTTCTGAAGATCTAACAAGATAGCAAAATGATCCAACCTGCATCTAGTGAGAGTGCAACTAGATACACTGGTCCAATAACTGAAACTTGCCACATTGCAAACCACTCTATCAAGTCTCTTTTCAGTCAAGGAAATACCTATTCTACCATTTGACCAGGTGAAATTTGCACCTCTGGTCATCAAATGAGTCAAATTATTTCCATCTGTCCAATCTCTGAAGTCTTCACTAGCAATTTGTAAAGGTCTTCCCCTACCTCTATATTCATGAGACCCCAAAACAACATTATAGTCACCAATATGGCACCAAGGGTGCATGAACCTTTGCTGCAAACTAGTTAGATCCTGCCAAAGTTTCCTTCTATGTAAGTAAGAGGTTGATGCATATATAGCAGAAAAGCAAACAACCTGAGCTTCATGAACAATTGAAAAAGCAACATGTTGATCAGAACTTTCAATAACTGTGGGGTTGAGAGATTCATCACAAGCACACCATAAATTAGGATTAAGAGTATCTCTATTGTTAACAGCAAACAATTTCATTTTTAAACCTTTCCAAAAACCTGCAGGAAGTTGTTCTAGAAGGATCTAAGGCTCCAAAATGAACAAAAAATCTGGCTTATGCATTGCACAAAGCATCTTAACAACTAACCTTGAAGGTGAGTTAGCTATACCTCTAATGTTCCAATAGAGGCACTTCATCAAGCAAAATTCTTGGGACCAACCCTATGCCGGGCATTAATAGTTGCACGGACAACACCCTTACCCTTCTTAGCTTTTTGTCTAAATTTCTTCTTTTGAGACTTGGACAAAACTATCTCAAATTCAGAATCAACAATTTTAATTTCCTCATCAGGCTCCTTATCAACCTGATCACTCCAGAACTTAGAAAAAACTCTGATATCCTTCCTCACAACTGCAAGAACATCTTCATTTGTAGCTAGCTGCACAATTTGTCTTCCATCCATAAAGGGGGTTGCTGAAGTACTGTTATAGATAGGATCACTATTTATGAAATTCCCTGGAGATTTAGAAGATGATCCATGCCCATCCTCCCCTTGACCATAACTGTCACCAACTCTAGTTGTGTTATCCTGAGTCTCAAACATGTGAGACTGAATTTTGCTCAGCCAGCACCAAACCCTGCTTGACAGTATTGTGATCCAAAGGTTGATCACCCTCCTGATACAAAAATCCCTCATGATTTGAGTTTTGCTGCCAATTTAGATCATTATCAACAAATCCAATAAGAGGATTAATTTCTTTAGATGTCTCCCCAATCTTAGTAGAAATAGGAACATCCTGAATATCAATCACCGTTTTATCTCTATTAGGAGTATCTTGAACCATGTTATCCTTAGTAGCATCAGACTCATGATTAGAAATAGATTTATCATTACTGTTAATAACCCTAGCATCAGCCTCAGGCTTATCTTGTGCGTTGAGCACCTCCTTATTCTTAGAAACATGTTTAGGAACATACTTTTGACCACTGAGGGATTACCCTTTTTGGGCAGGGGCTGATTCTTGGAGTGCCCTCCTTTCTTGTTGCATTTTTCAGTAGAATGGCCAATGCTTTGATAGAAATCACAAAAGTTTGGGATTTTGTCATATTCAATCTCCACATAGAAGGCAAACTTTTCCCTTTCAACCATTTATCTGATATGACAGATTTTTTGATAGATCAAGATCAACAAGAATTCTGGCATAATGGCCATACATTCTTGTTCGAGTCATGTCGTCAATAGAGATTGGAGTACCAATGGCTGATGCAATTTCAAAGAGGATTCTTGGTCTCCAATACTCTTGTGTCAAATCATATACCCTAATCCAACATTTAGAATGTGTTTACTTCTGATTTTTAGGATTAAAGTCTGCAGTCCACATAGACAATCGTAATAAACCAGGTTTTAAACTCCAAGTGCCTATAGACCAGATGCTCCTCAAATCTTCTTAGGATGAAAAACCAAATTCAAAATATCATTTACCAAGAGAAGTCATTCTCCATTGACCAATAGGTTTCCAAAGGGTAGATAACTTATCCCTTAAGTCATTGAATTTCAAAGGGATATCGCCCTTAGATAGCAATAAACGACCATGTAAGTCCAGCTTGCAGGCATCAATCCCTTTGTGATACTCATCCTCTGATATCATGATTGACAAGACATCCCCTATAATGCAAGGACGCGACAGTTGCGATAAAGAAACATCAAACGAATTGTTTAAAGCTTGAGCAAAAGTCTTTCGCTGAGATAAAGGATTGGTGGACAGAGAATGGTGGGAAGGAGAAGAAGGAGGAGAGGCAAGAAAGCCCCAGGGACAAATCGAAGGACGTGTAGCCTCCGCCATGAGAGCCATGCAGCAAAACCCTAGAAGTTCACGTGAGAGTAAACCGTAGCAAAGCCCTAGCACTAGAAAATAGTCATTTGCTTGATAATACAGAAAAATATAGGCGCTTGGTAGGCCGTTTAATATACCCTTGCTTCACTCAGCCAGAATTATCCTACTGTGTTCATACTCTTTCACAATTTATACAACAACCAAAGGAAGAACATTGGGAAGCTGCGCTACGGGTGGTTCGATGTTTGAAAGGTAATCCTGGTCAAGGCATCCTACTACATCATGAGTGTGATTTACAACTGAATGGATGGTGTGATTCGGATTGGGAAAGTTATCCTTTGACTAGGAGATCTTTGACTGGGTGGTTTGTTCTCTTAGGAAATTCTCCAATCTCTTGGAATACTAAGAAGCAGCATACAGTGTCTCGGTCATCAGCAGAAGCAGAATATAGGTCCATGGCAACAACAACATATGAATTGAAGTGGTTAAAAGGCATTTTGTCCAACCTTGGAGTGACACACTCCAAACCAATACATCTTTATTGTGTCATTTTGTCTGAGATGAGATTCTGAAAGGCAACATCTGGCTAGTGTATGTTCCTTCTAATACACAACTAGCAGATATAATCACAAAGGCATTGGGCAAATCACAGTTCAGCTATTTCCTCGGCAAGTTGGGCATTTTGAATCTTCATGCACCAACTTGAGGGGGGAGGGTGTAAGACTAAGCCCTCATTCATGTTTTGATGTATGACAAACAAAGTGTATTTTGCATAAGATTTTTAATTTTGACTACGTACTCATTTCGTGTTAAGTTGCATGCAAGATCACTCGTCCAACAAAAGCTGACGTCCATTGAAAGAACAAAGAAAGCACGTCCACTGAAGTACAACAAAGTAAAAAAGCACGTCCACTGAAAGAAATAGAAGAGCTCGTCTGCTGACGTGGCACATGGAGCGGGTCCAAAGAAATGTAAGAAGGCGTCTGGCGTGGCACATGGAGCGGGTCCACTGAAAGAAACAGAAGAGCTTGTCTGCTGACATGGCACATGGAGCGCGTCCACTAAAAGAAACAGAAGAGCTCATCTGCTGACGTGGCACTTTTTGCACGTCTACTGAAAGTAAAAGAAGCGTGCGTCTACTAATATAAAAAGGAGAGCTCGTCTACTAAAAGTGGCACCTGGAGCTCGTTTGCTAATGATACGTGCTTTGGACTTGCTAAGATCTTAATGAGAAGCTCCGTCCACTAACATGGCATATAAAGCTCGTCTACCAGTTGGAGCCCGTCCAATTGCCTTGTGTTAGCACTCTCGTCTACCAGTTGGAGCCCGTCCAATTACCTTGAGCTAGAACTCCCGTCTGTTGACGTGGCAAATGGACGCTGCTACTTTTCTCTTCAAATAAACACGGATATATTACTCTTCAAAAAGACTTGGCTATCCTTTCAGATGGAAACAGTTATATTTCAAGAAGGACGCAAACTCTACAAAGATCAACAGAATCTCATTTTAAGAACAAGAATCAAGAAAGCATATTTTGTTAAATCAGATCCAAATCTGTTTTAAATGATCCCAACGGCTATAATTTGTCTTCTATATAAAGAGGGATCAAAGGAACACTTTTCATATACAACACATACAAAAACACAAGTCATTCTGATTGTGAAACTACGAAAGATCCAAAGTGCTTTACCTCTGAGAAAAGTGTGATAGCAGTTAGAACTTCAATTTGTGTAATCAGACTTTTAGAGTCTTTCTTCTACTTAATTCTTTTCGTGAATTAGTGTGATTAAGAGAGGGTATCTCTTAGGCTTTAACAAGGATAGAAGGGATCCTTGGGTATAGAAAAGCTAGTGTGCTTTCTGGTGATTTTTCAAGCAAGGAGGTTATCCTTGTGTTGCTGCAATTAGAATTGTGTAATTGCTTATTATAGTGGAGAAAACCACAGAGGTGTGGGACTGGATGTAGGCTTACCAGAGGAGGTAGCCAAACCAGGATAAATCGGTTTGCGGGTTCTTCTCATCCCTAAACTCCATATACTTGTTAACTTGAATCTTTAATCTGCAATCTGTGTTAAAATTTGTTGTTACTACTTATAATTATTCTTGTCATCATTACTTGTTCCATAACCTGATTCTTGGGAATTAAAATTGAGTGAAGACCAATTTTATTTAAAGAAACACTGTTTTGCTTTAAATTGTTGAAAATGTTTTCAATATCTCAATTCACCCTCCCCCACCACCCCCCCCCCCCCCCCCCCCCACCCACCGCCCCCCGAGACCGTAGCCACTACCAACAGTTGGCATCAGGGCTAAAACTCTTGTTACAAAGCTTAACAGCTTCAAGAGATGGCTACAAATGATATCATGGGTGATGGGACTTCACTAACTAGACCCCCTGCCTTTAATGGCTCCCAATACATGTATTGGAAAGAGAGAATGCTTATCTTTCTTGAGGCTGCAGGTTTAGATGTATTAGATGCTGTTGAAAATGGTCCCTATGTGCCATTTATTCTTGATGCTAAGGGAAATAAACAAACTAAACCAAAAGATGACTGGAATGATGATGATAAAAGAAGAGTTGGTTATAATGCTAAAGCAAAAAATATTATAACAGCTGCTTTGAATTATGATGAGTTTTTCAGGGTCTCCAATTGCAAAATGGCAAAGCAAATTAATGTGGGATACTCTTCAACTCAATCATGAAGGAACCAACGATGTGAAAAGAGCAAGAATGAATGCACTAGTCCATGAATATGAACTCTTTCACATGAAGAATGGTGAGGAGATAGATGAACTGCAAAAAAGGTTTACACACATTGTGAACCAGCAAGAAGGACTCGGGCACACAATCACAGATGAGAAAAAGATTAACAAGATTATGAGATGTTTGAGTCGTATATGGCAGCCAAAAATTACTGCAATTGCTGAAGCAAAGGATCTTGACACGATGCAGATTGCTACTCTATTTGGCAAGTTGAAAGAACACGAATTGGAACTCAATAGATTGAAAAGTCATGAAGATAAGGAGAAAAAGAAGAAAGGACTCTCACTCAAGGCTCATATCTCCAAAGAAGCAAAAGAAAGTGATGAAGCTGAACATCTTGATGAAAGTCAAGAATCCGAAGAAGAAGACATGGGATTGATTGTGAGGAAATTTAGAAGATTCATCAACAAGAATAGAAACAAGAAGCAATTCAGTTTTCCTACCAAAAAGAACACGAACAAAGGTGAAAGCTCTTCCTCAACAATCAAATGCTTTGAATGTGGAAAGCTTGGACACTACAAAAATGAATGTCCAAAGATACAAAAGAAAGAAAAGTATGAGAAGAATGACAGCAAGGAAAAGAAAGGAAGAAATCCTAGAAGAGCATACATAGCTTGGGAAGAAAATGATATGGATTCCACTAGTAGTGAATATGAAAATGAGGAAGCCAACCTATGTCTCATGGCAAATCGTCAAAGTGATAGTGAAACCGAGGTAAATGATTCTTCTCCTACCTATGATGAGTTACAAGATGCTTTTGATGAATTGCATGAAGAATATGTTAAAATTGGTAAACAACTTATATCTTCTAGGAAGATCATCGCAAAACAATGTAGTGACTATGCATCTTTACAAATAAAGCTAAAAGAACTAGAAGCTGAAAATTCACAATTACTTGCATCTAGTCCAATTTGCACCAAATGCACTACACTAGAATTTACTTTGGGTAGAGATAACTTGAATGCCATATTAGGACAGCAAAAGGGTGTGTATGACAAAGCTGGAATTGGATATAAGTCAATGGTACATGAAAAATCTTTTAAGAAGATTTTTGTTCCACCTATTTCCTCAACTAGTCCTTTTGTTAAATGCTATTATTGTTAAAGAAAGGTCATACAGCTGCTACTTGTAGACTTAGAAAGAACATTCATGTTGGCATTAAACAAAATTGGGTTCCAAAAGGAACTTATGTTGCTACTAACACCAAAGGACCCAACCAAATTTGGGTACCTAAAGGAAAAGTATAAAAAAATCTTTTTTGTAGGTGTGTTTGAAGGCCAAAATCTCAAGCTGGTTTTTGGACAGTGGCTGCTCCAAACACATGACCGGAGACATCACAAAATTTACATCTTTCACTCCCAAGGAAGGTGGAAATGTCACCTATGGAGACAACAACAAAGGAAGAATCCTTGGTGTTGGAACAATAGGAAAAAGTCCAGCAATCATGATTGAGAATGTTCTCTATATGGAAGGACTCAAACACAATCTACTAAGTATAAGCCAATTATGTGATAAAGGCTACAAGGTAAACTTTAACTCAAATTTGTGTATGTCGAATCTATTCATGATAATAACATAAAATTGATTGGAAATAGAATCAATAACATCTATATGCTAGACATAGACAACTTAATTTCCAATGATGCATGTTTCTTAATTTCCAAAGAAGATGAAAATTGACTTTGGCATAGGAGAATAGCTCACATTCATATGGATCACTTGAATAAATTGATTTCCAAAGAACTTGTAATCAGTTTACCAAATAAAAAGTTTGTTAAAGAAGGCCTACGTGATGCATGCCAAAAGGGTAAACAAGTGAAGACCTCATTTAAGGCTAAAAACATTGTTTCTACTAGTAGACCCTTACAATTACTGCACATGGACCTTTTTGGACCTTCTAGGACAAAAAACTTTGGTGGAAATCTCTATGCTCCTGTAATTGTTGATGACTTCTCTAGATTCACTTGGACCTTTTTCTTAGCACAAAATAATGAAGCTTTTAAAGCTTTTAAGAAAATGGCTAAGGTTGCTCAAAATGAGAAAGACGTGAAAATTGTTTCAATTAGGAGTGACCATGGAAGAGAATTCCAAAATAAGGAGTTTGATAACTTTTGTGATGAACATGGTATAAAACATAATTTTTCTGCACCTAGAACTCCACAACAAAATGGAGTAGTTGAAAGGAAAAATAGGTCACTTGAAGAAATTGCTAGAACCATATTAAGTGACTCTAATTTACCAAAGTATTTTTGGGCTGATGCTGTGAGTACTGCATGTTATGTTTTGAATAGAGTTCTAATAAGGCAAATTTTGAAGAAAACTCCATATGAAGTTTACAAGGGAAGAAAACCTAACATTTCTCATTTTCATGTCTTTGGCTGTAAATGTTTTGTGCTAAATAATGGCAAGGATAATCTTAGGAAATTTGATCCCAAAGCTGATGAGGGTATTTTCCTAGGTTATTCATTAACTAGAAAAGCATATAGAGTGTTTGATAAGCGTACTTTATCAATGGAAGAATCTGTTCACATAACATTTGATGAGTCTAACCCCAAAAGGTTGGGAAAGGACATTTTTGATGATGCAGAAACTCTCGAGGATGAAGTGAAATCTGATGAAGAAAAGGAGAGCAACAAGGAAAAGGAAGATGAAGAAAGCAATAAAGAACCTCAAACAGAACTTCAACAAGAAAATCTTCCTAAGGAGTGGCAAACTTCAAAGAATCATCCCCTAGACAATATCATTGGTGAGATCACCAAAGGGGTAACCACTAGAAACTCTTTAAGGAATATTTGCAATACCATGGCGTTTGTATCTCAAATAGAACCAAAATGTGTTGATGATGCTATTAATGATGAACATTGGATGATTGCAATGCAAGAGGAGTTAAATCAATTTAAAAGGAACAAAGTTTGGGATTTAGTTCCAAAACCCAAAAGTAACCAAATAATCGGAACTAAATGGGTGTTTAGAAACAAAATGGATGAGAATGGAATAATAGTAAGAAACAAGGCTAGACTAGTAGCTTAGGGATACAATCAAGAAGAAGGAATTGATTATGATGAAACATATTCTCCCATAGCTAGATTAGAAGCCATAAGAATGCTCTTAGCCTATGCTTGTATAATGAACTTTAAACTGTACCAAATGGATGTGAAAAGTGCCTTTTTAAATGGAATAATACAAGAGGAAGTATATGTAAGCCAACCCCCTGGATTTGTTGATAGTGAGTTCCCAAATCATGTCTATAAACTAACTAAAGCCCTCTATGGACTCAAGCAAGCTCCTAGAGCTTGGTATGAGAGGTTAAGCAATTTTCGCCTAGAGTTAGGCTTTAAAAGAGGAAAAGTTGATACAACACTATTTACTAAAACAAAAGCACACAATATCTTACTTGTTCAAATATATGTTGATGACATTATTTTTGGTGCTACTAATGAGTCTTTATGCAAGGAATTTGGTGAACTAATGCAAAGTGAATTTGAAATGTCCATGATGGGAGAACTTACCTGCTTTCTTGGACTTCAAATTAAACAATGCCAAGATGGAACCTTCATAAGCCAAACAAAGTATTGCAAGGAACTACTAAAGAAGTTTGGAATCGAAAGAGCAAAGGAAATGGCAACACCAATGAGTCCAGCCTGCTACTTGGACAAAGATGAACATGGTAAATCTATAGATGTATCCAAGTATAGAGGTATTATCGGATCCTTACTTTATCTCACTGCAATTAGGCCAGATATAATGTTTAGTATGTGTATGTGTATGTGTGCAAGGTATCAAGCTAATCCTAAATAATCACATCTTACTGCAGTTAAAAGAATCATGAAGTACCTCTTAGGAACAAAAGAAATGGGGCTGTGGTATCCCAAGGGATCCACTTGCACATTAATAGGATATTCCGACTCTGACTTTGCTGGATGCAAGTTAGATAGGAAGAGCACAAGTGAAACATGCCATTTATTAGGAAATTCCCTAGTGTCCTGGTTTAGTAAAAAGCAAACTAGTGTGGCCTTATCCATAGCTGAAGCAGAATATGTTGCAGCTGGGAGTTGTTGTGCTCAAATCCTATCGATGAAACAACAATTAATTGACTATGGTGTTTATCTAGATCATGTACCAATAAAATGTGATAACACTAGTGCAATAAATCTAACAAAGAACCCAATTATGAACTCAAAAACCAAGCATATTGAAATTAGGCATCATTTTATCAGGGATCATATTCAAAGTGGTGATGTTGTGATTGAACATATAGATACAACCAAGTAATTAGCTGATATATTCACCAAACCACTTAATAAGGAGAGTTTCTTCTTTATAAGATGGGAACTTGGTATAATTGATCCTCAAAATAATTGATAACAGATGGCAAGCAAGGCAGCACAAGTTGCTGAAAATTATGAAGGACATGGGCAAGATGCTAAGCGTCCTTAGGTGTCTGTAATTTTTTTTTTTTTGGTAGTTTGGATGTTTTGATGTATTGCATAAGTTCTGAAATGCTTTATTATCAATGAATGCAACACTGTTTTTTTTTCCAATATTCTCCATAGTTTCTTTTTGATAATGACAAAGGGGGAGAAAGATGAATAAAGATGAACCATGCATTTGCTGTAAAAAAAAAATTCTCTGATATGCAAATTTTTTTTCTCTAATACACAAGTATGAACTGTTTTGAAAAGACATACTAGAACTTATAATAAATGCAAGATAATCTTTTTTTTTCATGATAATGATATGATAATAATTGATCTTTTGAAAGATATCAATGACACAGGGGGAGGACGAAAATAACTCAAGAACCATGCTTACTGAATAGCTGCACTCTGATTTCTTAATAACTAAGGTTAGGTATGGTAAGATTTGTCATAATCAAAAAGGGGGAGTTTGTAAGACTAAGCCCTCATTCATGTTTTGATGTATGACAAACAAAGTGTATTTTGCATAAGATTTTTAATTTTGACTACGTACTCATTTCGTGTTAAGTTGCATGCAAGATCACTCGTCCAACAAAAGCTGACGTCCACTGAAAGAACAAAGAAAGCACATCCACTGAAGTACAACAAAGTAAAAACCACGTCCACTGAAAGAAACAGAAGAGCTCGTCTGTTGACGTGGCATATGGAGCGGATCCACTGAAAGAAACAGAAGAGCTCATCTACTGACGTGGCACATGGAGCGCGTCCACTGAAAGAAACAATAGAGCTCGTCTGCTGACGTGGCACATGGAGCGCGTCCACTGAAAGAAACAGAAGAGCTCGTCTGCTGACGTGGCACATGGAGCGCGTCCACTGAAAGAAACAGAAGAGCTCGTCTACTGATATAAAAAGGAGAGCTCGTCTACTAAAAGTGGCACTTGGAGCTCGTCTGCTAATGATACGCACTTTAGACTTGCTAAGATCTTAATAAGAATCTCTGTCCACTAACATGGCATATAAAGCTCGTCTACCAGTTGGAGCCTGTCCAATTGCCTTGTGCTAGCACTCTCGTCTATCAGTTGGTGCCTGTCCAATTACCTTGCGTTAGCACTCTCGTCTACCAGTTGGAGCCCGTCCAATTACCTTGAGCTAGAACTCCCGTCTGCTGACATGGCAAATGGACGCAGCTATTTTTCTCTTCAAATAAACACGGATATATTACTCTTCAAAAAGACTTGGCTATCCTTTCAGATGGAAACAGTTATATGTCAAGAAGGACGCAAACTCTACAAAGATCAACAGAATCTCATTTCAAGAACAAGAATCAAGAAAGCAGATTTTGTTAAATCAGATCCAAATCTGTTTTAAATGATCCCAACGGCTATAATTTGTCTTCTATATAAACAGGGATCAAAGGAACACTTTTCATATACAACACATACAAAAACACAAGTCATTCTGATTGTGAAACTACGAAAGATCCAAAGTGCTTTACCTCTGAGAAAAGTGTGATAGTAGTTAGAACTTCAATTTGTATAATCAGACTTTTAGAGTCTTTCTTCTACTCAATTCTTTTCTTGAATTAGTGTGATTAAGAGAGGGTATCTCTTAGGCTTTAACAAGGATAGAAGGGATCCTTGGGTATAGAAAAGCTAGTGTGCTTTCTGGTGATTTTTCAAGCAAGGAGGTTATCCTTGTGTTGCTGTAATTAGAATTGTGTAATTGATGATTATAGTGGAGAAAACCACAGAGGTGTGGGACTGGATGTAGGCTTACCAGCAGAGGTAGCCGAACAAGGATAAATCGGTTTGCGTGTTCTTCTCATCCCTAAACTCCATATACTTGTTAACTTGAATCTTTAATCTGCAATTTGTGTTAAAATCTGTTGTTACTACTTATAATTCTTCTTGTCATCATTACTTGTTCCATAACCTAATTCTTGGGAATTAAAATTGAGTGAAAACCAATTTTCTTTAAAGAAACATTGTTTTGCTTTAAATTGTTGAAAAAGTTTTCAATATCTCAATTCAGCCCCCCCCCCCCCCCCGAGACCGTAGGCACTACCAACAATTGGTATCAGGGCTAAAACTCTTGTTACAAAGCTTAACAGCTTCAAGAGATAGCTACAAATGATATCCTGGGTGATGGGGCTTCACTAACTAGACCCCCTGCCTTTAATGGCTCCCAATACATGTATTGGAAAGAGAAAATGCTTATCTTTCTTGAGGCTGCAGGTTTAGATGTATTAGATGCTGTTGAAAATGGTCCCTATGTGCCATTTATTCTTGATGCTAAGGGAAATAAACAAACTAAACCAAAAGATGACTGGAATGATGATGATAAAAGAAGAGTTGGTTATAATGCTAAAGCAAAAAATATTATAATAGCTGCTTTGAATTATGATGAGTTTTTTAGGGTCTCCAATTGCAAAATGGCAAAGCAAATGTGGGATACTCTTCAACTCACTCATGAAGGAACCAACGATGTGAAAAGAGCAAGAATGAATGCACTAGTCCATGAATATGAACTCTTTCACATGAAGAATGGTGAGGAGATAGATGAACTGCAAAAAAGGTTTACACACATTGTGAACCAGCTAGAAGGACTCGGACACACAATCACATATGAGAAAAAGATTAACAAGATTATGAGATGTTTGAGTCGTGAATGGCAGCCAAAAATTACTGCAATTGCTGAAGCAAAGGATCTTGACACGATACATATTGCTACTCTATTTGGCAAGTTGAAAGAACACAAATTGGAACTCAATCGATTGAAAAGTCAAGAAGATAAGGAGAAAAAGCAGAAAGGACTCTCACTCAAGGCTCATATCTCCAAAGAATCAATAAAAAGTGATGAAGCTGAACACCTTGATGAAAGTGAAGAATCCGAAGAAGAAGACATGGGATTGCTTGTGAGGAAATTTAGAAGATTCATCAAGAAGAATAGAAACAAAAAGCAATTCAGTTTTCCTACCAAAAAGAACACGAACAAAGGTGAAAGCTCTTCCTCAACAATCAAATGCTTTGAATGTGGAAAACTTGGACACTACAAAAATGAATGTCCAAAGCTACAAAAGAAATAAAAGTATGAGAAGAATGACAGCAAGAAAAATAAATGAAGAAAGCCTAGAAGAGCATACATAGCTTGGACGGTGCAAAATTAAACACATGTATCACACATGTCAGGAAATAGCTAGCATTAATCTCAATACTTAGGAAATAGCTAGCATTAATCTCATTGTAAATATAAAATAGTATTTATTCCTAATTATGTTATATACAAAAGAATGCTGAGTAAGTTCAACTCATGCAATTCACATTGATAAGCATGCATTATTTCTTTTAGATTCTTCATAATTTCTGCAACAAACTTCTTATTCAAACCCATAAAATGCTTATTAATTCATATTTGCGATTCATTTGCCTTTGAATTTCTTCTTCCCGGACTTCGTAGCTTGGTACTCCTCATCAAATAGTTTCATATGCTCCAAATCAGTCATGAGCTTCCTTGTCTCAGCTGAAGATTGTTTGGTCCCAAATCACAAAACATAAATATAATTAAATTGGTAAGCTAGGAAGATAAAATCAGAAGGGTTTTTTTTTTTTTTATATAAATGAAAGGTATATTAATTTAGATTACCGAGGGTACTCAAACCCAATTACAAAAGAAGCTCAACAAGAGAACCACCGTAAAGATAAAACTACCTCATCAAGACAAGTTTGGTGTATTATAGAAGAAAGATAAAAAGAGGGGGAGAAGAAAAAACTGTGTGACGCATCTATGCATGAAAAAACTCCAGAAAAGTTTTCCACTAATGAATTTTCTTCACCTGTTAAGTATGTTTGAGCTCCCATGTAATATTCAAGATTTGGAGAATTGCTAGAAACTTTGTCCTGCACAATAACATAGTTAAATTATTATTGTTGCAAAGCACAGTTAACACTAGGATGAACAAAGCTCATGGAATCACAGTAAGAAACTTCTCTTGAGCTTCAAGATTCAGTACACTATCTTTCTTCTTTTGATGATACTTCTCTGAATATTGCCTATTTCTGGAAGCCAAAATTGAAAAATAACTTAAAGTTAATTTCACTTAAAAAAAAATGTAGATCGATTTAAATACTTTTGATCGTAAAAAATTATACATGTGCTCTCTAATATAATCAAAATTCAATGAGTACATCATTTATTTTCT
Organism: Sophora flavescens; assembly: GCA_030762895.1. NCBI lineage: Eukaryota > Viridiplantae > Streptophyta > Magnoliopsida > Fabales > Fabaceae > Sophora > Sophora flavescens. Next base: position 190,835,811 of record CM061062.1, on the reverse strand, counting down.
CACTCTTTTATAATTTTATAGCTTTTTAAATTCTTTTTAATACGTTCAATAAAAATTTCTGTTTCAAATCGATATTTTACTGAATATCGGTCATCACTAAACCAAAATCTTACCATACTATCTTGTGTAATGTGCATGTGTTGATACATTTAATTATGCTTTTAAATGTATCCTGACTTTAAAAACAAATGCCTATTTTGTTTGTATGCCATTTTTTGTATCTTATATTGATATTCTCTATATTCTTTGGATTTTAAAAATTTCTCATTAACATATTGTGTGGATAATAATACTAAAAAATCATGTTTCATTCCAAGATGACAATAATTTATAAATATAATGTGGTGACATTAAGAACTACTAAACTCAACCTACCTTCTCACTCTAGGATTCTGGTGTGCATCAACATAGGGGTTTGGTGCAGGTATATCACTAGAACCAGAACCATAGCCTTCCATAGCTCCTTCAAAGCTGAAATAATTTAGTTCTAAATTATTTATTATTTAAAAAACACTGTCAATTTAAATAAAACCTTAAAATATTATTCTTATACACCACTTTTTCTTACATTTCTCTCTCCAAACTTCTTAACTAACATACCATTGGCTTATACTAGATATTGAGATCTATACTTACAATAGCAACATAAAAGCAATCGTAGGCAATGATGAGTAAGCAAGAACAAATTTCACCCAATCATATATATGGAAAATGCAAGAAAATAAACTAGATCTTTGGTAAACTCAAGTTAGCCTTCCCCTAATATATATAGAGGTAGGTTTTTAAAGCAAGGGACATGGATGTATATGGTAGTCTAATTATTGCTTTGGATGGTGCATTAAAATCATTTAAATAAGAGCAAAGATATAGAGAATAGTTAATATTGTTTTGGATGGTGCATTAAATCATTTAAGGCAAGGCACATGACTGTATATGGCAGTCTAATTATTGTTTTGGATGGTGCATTAAAATAATTTAAAACAGAGCAAAGATATAGAGAATAGTTAATATTTTAATTTAACCAAGGGCGCTTGGATGAGATGGCACGTGTCTCTTCCAACTTAACCAGTGATCTTGAGTTCGTCTCTTGACCCTGAGAATGCAGCAGCGTTAAAACTCCGGTGGTAGAGCTTTTCCGCCCTTGTGTTCCATTACGTCTCTCTTCATCCCGTACCATCAATATAACTGATTGAGATCTTGATACACCTTGGTGGCTCCCGAATGCAAACTCAATTTACTCTTGTGAGCTTCCTCCAGAATTAACTTCTTAAGCTCAGCATCATCAGGTACACAAATCCTTTCACCAAACCTTAAAATTCCATCTGATCCTTCTTTGAATTCTGATACCGCTCCTTGTCGCACTAGCTCACTGTCTCCTCGTAGGTATTGATCACTTTCTTGTTTATCTCGTATTTATTCCATCAATTTATTGGAAACAGCAATCATACCTAAACAAAACTTTCCTGACGACATCTTAACTGTTAATCGCATATCACGAAATTGTTCTAACAATTTTTGTTCCTTAACCATCATGGTAGATGCATGTATTGATTTTCTACTCAAGGCATCCGCTACTACATTTCCTTTTCCAGGGTGATACTGGAGTTGAAAATCGTAATCTTTTAAACATTCCAACCAGCGCCTCTGCCGCATGTTGAGCTCTTTTTTATCAAAAAGGTATTTCTCACTAAAAACATTGAACGCCGCTCCATACAAATAATGTCTCCATATTTTTGAAGCAAAAACCACCGCTGCTAGTTCCAAGTCATGAGTAGGGTAATTCCTCTCGTGAATCTTCAATTGCCTTGAAGCATAAGCTACAACTTTCCGGTTTTGCATTAGTACACAACCTAACCCCTGATGTGAAGCATCACAGTATACCTCAAAAGGCTCCTTTGGATCAGGTAATACTAACACAGGTGATGTAGTCAACCTTCTCTTCAATTCCTGAAACCTTTCTTCACATGCTTCAGTCCAGGTAAACGTTTGGTCTTTTCGAGTTAATTGGGTAAGAGGTCCCATTATTTTGGAAAATCATTCAATGAATCTCCTATAGTATCCCGCTAGACCGACGAAACTACGGAATTCGGTTACCATCTTTGGTCTTTCCCATCTTGAAACAGCTTCAACTTTTGACAGATCCATCGCGATTCCTTCATTCAAGATAACGTGTCCTAAAAACTAACTTAATCTAACCAAAACTCGCACTTTTAGGGTTTTGCGTATAATTGTTTCTCCTTTAAAATTTGAAGAACCACACTAAGATGTTCAGCATGCTTTTCTTCACTAAGAGAATAAATTAGAATGTCGTCTATAAAGACAACGACAAACTGATCTAGATAAGGACAAAAAATCATATTCATCTAATCCATGAATATAGATGGAGCATTAGTCACTCCGAACGGAATCACAAGATACTCATAATGCCCATAGCGTGTTCGGAACGCTGTTTTCAGGATATCTTCCTCCTTCACAAGAATTTGATGATAGCTCGATCGTAAGTCTATCTTTGAGAAAACAGCCGCTCCACGTAACTGATCCATCAAGTTGTCTGTCCTCAGAAGCGGATACTTGTTCTTGATCGTCACTTTGTTTAACTGACGAAAATCCACACATAAACGAGAAGTCCCGTCTTTCTTCCTTACCAAGAAAACCGAGCTCCCCACGGTGACACACTGGGTCTAATAAATTCTTTTCTCATCAGTTCCACCAATTGTTTGTTCAAGTCCTCTAGCTCTGATAGCGACATACAATATAGTGTCGTGGATATCGGTCCAGTGCCTGGTACTAGATCAATCGTGAACTCTATGTCCCGAACAGGCGGTAGTCCAGGTTCGTCTTCAGGAAAAACTTCGAGAAACTCATTGTCGACAGGTATGGACTGTAAGTCTAACTCATTCTTAACGTCTAAGGAAAACATTAACTTGTATCCTTGAGCTCCCTCTTTTAAAGAAGATTTTACTTGATTAGCAGACAAAAATCCAGAAATCTAATCCTTAGGAAAAACTGAGGTTTTGTGGGCAGAGTCTATAAGAATATGGTTGGAAGATAATCAACCCATGCCTAAAATTACATCTAACTGTATTAAAGGCAAACAGATCAGATCAACAAGAAAATGTCTATCCTGAATAATAATAAGACAGTTCAAGCATATAGAATTTACAGTAACTGTCTTAGCAGTTGGAGTTGAAACAATCAGATCATATGGTAATGAAGAAATATGCAATTTCAACAGTTTCACACAATCCATCGAAATAAATGAATGCGTCGTACCCGAATCGTAAAGTACAGTTAAGAGATTACCGTCAATATCGCAGTCACCCTGTATGAGGTCATCGGAGTTCGAAGCTTCAGCGCCACTCAAAGTGTAAACTCCCCCCCCCCCTCCCCCAATCGCTGTAGGTTTATTGGTCTTGGTGTTGTTGACAACAGATCCACGTTTTGGTGCATTGCAATCCTTAGTGAAATGTCCCCAATGATTGCAGTTGAAACATTTGACTCCACTAACTAGACACTTATCCGCCATGTGATTTGGGTCTCCACACTTAAAACATTTTCTAACTTGGCCTTGACTTTGATTCCTTTGGCCTCCACTTTCGGTTGCAGAAATATTCGAACGATATTGTTGTTGACTTTGGTTATTTCCTGGTGATCGAAAATAAGGCTTCCTCTGATCCTGTTTCCCCTTCTGACTCTAGTTTTGGTTATGATACTGGTTCTTGGATCGAGAAGGTCCTCCAGCATTTCCTCTATTGTCTCTTCCCTTCTTCATCTGGTCTAACTTCCTACTCATCTCGACTAGAGCTTGAAAATTCCTGAGTTGTAGTGGTAGTACAGATTCTTTAATCTCGAACCTCAAGCTTGCTTCAAACCTCTCGCATTTCCAGCTTTCATTTGGTTGTGCTTAAAAGAAACGGAAATATTTTGCGACCGATTCAAACTTCGCCGCATACTCCCCAACAATCAGATCTCGCTGGTATAAGCGCATAAATTCTTGTTCTTTTTTTATTCGAACAGTCTCTGGGAAATACTTGTTCAGAAATGCATTTTTAAATACATCCCAAGAAATTTCTTAATGACCAGCTTCCAACAGTTGTCAAGTACCTTTCCACCAGTACTTAGCATCTCCTACCAGCAAAAACGTCGCATAAGGAACCTTAACTCCTTCTGGGGTAAGGATGAGATCAAAGATCTTCTCTAGTTCTTGGATCCATAAATCAGCTTTCTCCGGTTCAGCATCCCCGTGAAACTGTGAAGGATTCTGACGTCGAAACGTAGTCAGACCTCTACCTTCCGTCGCTTGCTGAGTCTGAGCAGTCATAGCATCTGTCGGCATAGCAATAGCAACCGCAATGTTATCCATTTCTTGTGCAGTATAATCTACTCCATCGTCCAAATCCTTATTCACGTTGCCATGGCCACCGAAGGTACCACCTCTACGACCCCTTCCACGACTGCGCCCACGTCCTCGTCCATGTCCACCTTCTGGTTCCAGTTCCATAACTGACCTACAAGACCAAATCAGTTCGACCACAACCAAAAAATGAAACGCTTACTTACTTATTAACAAACATTGCTTCTAAGAAGTAATTCAAACAAATCTTATTCAGAGAACACACAACATCAACACAACAGACCTATTCCCCAAACATTCCCGAAAGACTCAACCAGCTCTTATACCACAAATGCGACACCCCTTCTTGGGTCATCACATAGTAACTCGTTGCTGAAACAAAACTTTAATTATGCTGGTTACTTTCAGAAAATAAGATTTTCTAACACTTTTCTTAATATAAAAATGGTGATAATTTTTTTTCCTTTAACTTCACATAGGTCAACATAATCAAACATATATATACATCTACATATGCATCAGCAGTTTTTATACAAACTAGGTTACTACACTGGGCCTTTATTAGAACGGGCCATTCTCAACATAACAAAGTAAAGAAAATAACCACATAACTGACACGTAGCGAATCGTCTATGACCATATACAAAACATGGCTCTCGGTAGCCAAGAGTAAACTAACAAAGACACTACCTCAAAAATGGAATCCTCCTACAGCTGGTCATACCCAATGATACCCATTGGGAATACCAGAATGATCATTCCCACTCTCAGTAGAAGTGTCTGATGGAGACACGACTACTCCCTCATCAGGTGAATCGTCATCATCGTCGAGTGGAATGTACTCCGGCTCATCCTCGATAAACTCCTCTGGATCCACAACCATCGGCTTAGGAGGTGATGCAGGTGCTGCCTCATTCAAAGGCTGAGCAATCTGAGGAATGATATCGAGCTCTCCCTGGTCTACCAAGTGCTGTAGCATAAGCCACATGGAGGTAGATATAACTCGATGGTCTCCACTGTACGAGTCTCTCTCTGACGTCCTGTCATAATCGTGTCGTCTACTATACGTATAGGCCTGGTATACGTGGCGTTGTGAGCTCCCGGGTTTATCACCCATGCACCTATGTTATCTGCATCCTCAAACAGGAGGGAACGTATCCCCATATAGTCCAGTGGCATTCCCGAAAAAGAAACCAACCATGAACGCGCAAGGGTGAGAACCAATATATGGATTTTAAAACGATAACTACATGCGCGACACACAAACATCATATAACATGTATAGTTATAACCACGTAGATATTCAAAAATAAACAATTAGTTTATCAAGGGGTTTCACACCCATCGGTCGTCGTCATTTTTAAAAGCATGACACTTCAATATTCACCATCTAAAATTTGTATTTAATCTCCGGAGATTCACTCACCAAATAAATGAGCTGATCAAGCTCTTTTTGCCAAATAAGGCATACCGGATTTGACCCATAGCACTGTCCCAAATGAGGCATAGTGGTTAGTATTTATAGTAAATGGTTTCATTGTCCATCAAGGCACAATGATGCAACATCATGAATATCTTGCCATCAAGAATTCAAATCCAAATGCATAGGCACTTCTGCCCCAAAAATGCATGTAAAACATTTTGTTCACGTTATTTTCTTTGTGTTCATTCTTTGCTTGTCGAAGCTCAAAGGCTCACACCTCAAAACATCTTCACACAAACATGATAAGTCTGTTTGAGAACTGTGGTTCAGTGAAGATGTAACACCCCAACTTGGGCGTCACATGGTTACCCGTTGCGGAAAACAAAACTTTTTAAATTGCTGGTTACTCTCAGAAAATAATATTTTCTTAGTAAATAAATATTCTCAAAAGCAGTGATAAAAATTTTATTTTCTTAAGATGAACACTCAGAACATGAATGACATAAACATATATATATCAACATCATCAGTTGTAGCATCAAGTCTTAAGTACAAAATACTTAGGGCCTTTATAAGAGCAGGCCATTGTCTAAGTTAAGAAGATAGAAAATAAATACATAAACACCAAAAAGCAAAAGGTCCGGAACCACATCTCAAAAACATGGTGGCTCTCAGAAGCCAAAAATCAGCCGGAAAATGATACACTACCCACAAAAAGACACATATAGCTGGTCTATCTAAATGTGGCCATTAGGAAGGCCAGGATAAATGCTCCCACTCCCCGATGAGCTCTCAGGTGAAGCGTCCAACACTTCACCTCTTTCATCAGGAGAGTCATCGTCGTCGCCGTCATCAAGCAAATAGTACTCAGGCTCCTCATCGAAGAACTCATCCGGATCTTCCTCCGGTGGTGAGTCAGGTACAACTCCTGGAAGTGGCTCTCCGAGCGGTGGGTGAAGGTGTAACTGCCCCTGGTCGGCCAAGTGATGAAGATAGAGCCAGGTGGGTGATAAAGATATCCTCACTGCCTCGACTGTCTGAATCCTGCGTTGTGGTCCCACCTCTACGTTGCCCTCCAAAGAACTTACCGGTCCGGTATAGGTGGCACTGTTGGATCCTGGATGTATAACCCATGCCGTCGGGTCGTTAGTGTGTTCTCAAAGGTGAGGGTCCGCATCCCCACTGGTGCCAAACGGGAATTGGGATCCATCTAAACCCATATATATATATATATATATATATATATATATATATATATATATATATATATATATATATATATATAAACAATTCCATATAGGAAAAGGAAACAACAAGAAAATATGCAAGAGTGAGATACCAATCACTAGTGGAAAATATACATTAGACGGTAAAGGTTTACGTCAGTTAACCAAAAACTAGACGTTAAAAAGGGGGCGGTGGCAGTTTTGTAAATATCAGACTTCATTAATTCACTGTTAACGCCGGTTGTTTTAAGGATGCAGGTTAAAAGTGAGGCGGTGGCAGTTTTGTAAATATTAAATCACTATTTGCGCGATTTGTTTAATGAACCGACGTTAAAAGTGTTTTGCAAGAATTATTAACACTTTTAACGTCAGTTGTTTATAAAACTGACGTTAGAAGTGTGATTTTTACTTCAGTTAAATAAATAACTGATGTAAATAATCAACTCATTCCTATCTTTCTTTCGTTGTCATCTCCCTGTTGTCACTCTTAACGCAGATCATCACTCCATATATAGTGCAGTTTATTTCTAATCTTTTTTTTAAAAAAGTTTATTTTTAATCTTAATTAATTAGCTTGAATTAGTAAACAAATTCTTGTGCAAATTAAAATAAATAAACACTTAACATAAAACAAGTTATATATGTATAATCAAATCGTATCTCATTGAAGCGATTCATAAGTTACAATTACATGATTAAAAGATAAAAAAATTCCGCAAGATAGTACTAAAATATAAAAAAGTTTCTGCTTCAACATCATTTTCTTCTCAGTCCTGTCCTCAGAAACTCCAATATTGAATGCATCTCCTCCCTTACTTGAAGTCCTTGATGCTCCATCTGAATCCACAGTCAATTTGGAGCCAATGCAGAGTGAAGGGTGCACTCGATCTGTTTCAGCAATATTCTTGAAACAGCCACTTGGTTCCAAAGCTGAGGTTTTGGAACTGTAGTCGACGATTCTCCAGAAGGATGATGGTGTGTGCAATTCACATAATGCGATTTACACACCCTTATCACCCATGTAATGTGATTTACTCAAACTCAGAAGTTGTTTGACCATTAAGACAGAGACCTTTAAGTCTAGGTATAGGAAGAAAGAGTGATGAAGTTAATCTCCATGGCAGAGCCATATTGTGAAGCAGAAAAATTAAAGGAAGGAAGGAAGCTATTTATAGGAGTAGGGGATGAAGTTACTAGGCGTCGTAAGTTGCTAAAAAATTAAATTGATCATTAAGAGCATTAGGTTCCAAGGAGCATTGGGAGTTGGCAATCATATATTATAAACGTGCAGAAAAGAAAACGCCTGAAGGAATAGGAAGAAATAGACCTTTAAGTCTAGGTATAAACTTAGTGCTCATAAAGAGGATTATAGGTTACAATGTGCATGGGTAAGTAGCACAGCAGTAATGGGTAATTTAGTATCAGAGTAGTCAAAGGAATGAATGCTTTTGCAGAAACTTATACATTTTTAACGTCAGTTGTTGAATAAAACTGACGTTAAAAGTGTTTTTAAAATAAAAAATATTTATTTTTAACGTCAGTTGTTTATACAATTGACGTTAAAAGTGTGATTTTTACTTCAGTTAAATAAATAGCTGACGTAAATAATCCTATGTCCCTATATGCCCTGTTGTCACTCTTAACACAGGTCTCAGAGACATTTTGTGAAGGAATAGAAATATAGAGGAAAAGAAGAGGCAGTATTACAGACTGATACAGAATAATGGTACTTTATATAGAGAATGATTTTTACACAACACTTTTAACGTCAGTTGAATTCAACAACTGAGGTTAAAAGTATTTTTTTTAAAAAAATATTAATATTTAACGTCAGTTGTTTAATACAACTGACGTTAAACAATTACTTTTATCGTCAGTTGTTTAATAAAACTGACGTTAAATGTTGTTTTAATTTTTTCTTTTTGATTATAATGTTTACACCCGCGCGCCTTCTTCACTTCGCTCTGTACGTACGTCTCTTTTCTATTTTCATCACGCTCAACCCTAGATCACTCTCAACCCTCACTCTCGCTCTCACCCAGCACAGAACCCTAATCGCGAGCTCATCTCCACCGCAACCACCGTGAGGGCTTTTTCGCCACCACCGTGAGGTACACTATTAACTCTAACTCTGTCTTTCCATTCATTCTTTACAATAACTTGACATCTCTCTTTCCCCTTCCCGCGCACTAACTCTCCTTGTCCCTCCTCTCTCTCGGTAACCACATCGAACGTTGGCCACCACTCGAGCGATTCCTCCCAACCACCACGCGAGCACCTATTTCTGGTGAGTATTTAGGGCACATTTTTGTATTTTTGGTTTTGAGTGTATGTTGAAACTGTAGTCTCAGTAGTTGAAACTTGAAACCGTGAGTTTGAGTTGTTTGGAATGTATGTCTCTATTTTTGGTTTTGAGTGCATGTTGCTCTGCTGGTTGATCTGTCACGGTCGTGATGCTCATCACGGCTAGGCCGTGATCAGTTCTGCCTGTGATGGCATGGTCTGGTTCAGTTGGCACGTTACGGTAGTGATGGACATCACCGCCAGGCCGTGACTGAGTGCTTGGCAATCTTCAAAAACTATAGTTTTCAATCTCCCGTATTGTCCTTATATTGGATATATGTTTTGTATATCTACAGGACCTATCTAGTTATGGATCGTAGTTGGATGGTTTGTAAGCGTACTAGTGCTGAGTATTTGAAGGGGTGGGAGAATTTATAGAATTTGCTCAAAGGAATGTTCCTAATAGTAATGGAATGTTCTGTTGTCCTTGTGTCAAGTGTTTGAATACGAGGAAATTTACGGTGAAGGATATACGTACTCATTTGATTTGTGAAGGGATTTGCTTGAGTTATACAAGATGGATATGGCATGGTGATGTGTTGTTGAGTAGTACGGCGAGTGTCTCCCAAAGTGAGGACGTTGACGTAGATATGGAGGATGATCGAGTAGAGGACATGATCCGTGATATTGGACAAGAATCTTTTCATCGAGCTCATGTGTATGATAGGTTGTGCGGTGATGCGGATAAGCCTTTATATCAAGGGTGTACTACTCATACACGGTTGTCGGCGGTGCTAAAATTGGTTTGTGTGAAGGCGAGAAATGGTTGGACCGATAAAAGCTTCACGGAATTGCTTGAAGTGTTGAAAGACTTGCTTCCGGAGGACAACACATTGCCTGACCGTAACTATGAGGCCAAGAAGGTATTGTGTCCTATGGGTATGGAGTATAAGTAGATACACGCAAGCCCCAATGATTGCATATTGTACACCGGTGTTCATGAAGACAATCACGATTGACCCAAATGTGGGTTATCACGATACAAAGTGAAGGGTGGTGATGATGATGATGATCTTGATGATGTGAGAAAAAAGGGTCCTCCTACGAAGGTGTTGTGGAATCTTCCAATAATTCCAAGGTTCAAGCGATTGTTTGCCAATGCGAAAAATGCAAAGAATCTTAGATGGCATAATGATGAGAGGAAACGTGATGGAAAGGTTCGTCATCCTGCTGATTCTATTCAATGGAAGAATATCGATACTATGTTTCTGGATTTCACCGATGAGCCAAGAAACCTAAGGCTTGGACTTGCTACGGATGGAATGAATCCTTATGGTAACATGAGTAGTATTCATAGTTCATGCACTGTTCTGTTGGTAATTTACAACATGCCCCCTTGGTTGTGCATGAAGCGCAAATACATGATGTTGTCTATGATGATTTCGGGCCCAAAGCAACCGGGAAATGACTTAGATGTTTATCTAGGTCCCTTGATTGAAGACTTGAAAACGCTGTGGGTGGAAGGTGTTGATGTAGTTGATGGGTATTCTCATGAGACTTTCATGCTTCGTGCCATGTTATTTTGCACCATCAACGACTTTCCAGCATACGGTAACTTGTCCGGGTACAGTGTCAAGGGGCATAAAGCATGCCCTATATGTGAAGAAGGAACATGCTACACCCAGTTGCATCATGGATAGAAGACGGTTTACCTTGGGCATCGGAGATTTCTTAGATGTGATCACCCATATCGTAAGATGAAAAAAGCTTTTAATGGATGCCAAGAGACAGAAGAAGCGCCGGCGGCCTTAATTGGAGAGCAGGTTTATCAGAGGGTAAAGGACATCGATGTTATATTCGGCAAGTCCAAAAAGAAAGGTAAAGTTGCTGAGAAAAACATATGGAAGAAGAGGTCGATATTCTTTGATCTTCCATACTGGCGCAAGCTTGATGTCAGACACTGCATTGATGTGATGCATGTGGAGAAAAATGTGTGTGATAGTGTGATCGGGACGCTTCTCAACATTCAGGGCAAGACAAAGGATGGTGTGAATGCTCGTATCGACCTCGTTGCTATGGGTATACGAGAGCAGTTAGCTCCAGTTGTTGAGGATGGTAAGCGGACTTATTTGCCGCCAGCATGTCATACTTTGTCAAAAAAAAAGAGACAAAGTTTCTGCGGGTGTCTTCAGGGCATCAAAGTTCCACATGGTTACTCTTCAAATATGAAGAGGCTTGTCTCTAGTGATCTTAAATTGGTTGGCTTGAAGTCTCATGATTGTCACATCTTGATGCAACAACTTCTGCCCGTTGCTATTCGTGGTATTGCTACAAAAAATGTGAGACATGCCATTACTCGGTTGTGCTCATTCTTCAATTCTATATGTAGCAAAGTCGTTGACCCCCGTATGTTGGATGACTTGGAAGTTGAGGCTGCTACAATCTTGTGCCAATTGGAGATGTATTTTCCTCCTTCCTTTTTCGACATAATGGTTCACTTAATTGTTCATTTGGTGAGGGAGATTAGATTATGTGGGCCGGTTTTTCTAAGATGGATGTACCCAGTTGAGCGCTACATGAAGATCTTGAAAGGGTACGTGAAGAATCCTCATCGTCCGGAAGCATCTATTGTTCAAAGGTATGTTGTAGAAGAAGCTATTGAGTTTTGTTCGGACTACCTTCATAACACGGATCCTATAGGGGTTCCTAAGCCTCGGCATGATGAGATCAGATGTCAAGGTAAGGGTACACATGGCTTAAGAATTAATAGGAAGGATCGGGAGGAAGTTCTTCAAGCATATTTGTATGTATTGAACAACATCGAATGTGTTCAGCCTTTCTTATTTGAACATAAAAGAAAAGTCAATCAAGAAAACCCTCGAATGAGCGAAAGGTGGTTGTTGAACAAGCATAACAAGACTTTCTTACCATGGTTCAAGGAAGAAATGCTTAAGGATGGTAGTACTGCTTCTGATGACGTAAAATGGCTAGCACGTGGGCCTAACTTCAACGTCATATGTTGGAGCGGATACGACATAAATAACTTTTCCTTTTATACAAAGGAACAAGATAACAAGAGTACCATGCAAAATAGTGGGGTTATGATCGTGGCCGAATCAATGCACTTCTCTAGTGCAACAACAACAACAACAACAACCAAGCCTTATCCCACTAGGTGGGGTCGGCTACATGGATCATACGGCGCCATAATGTTCTATCATGAATCATGTTAACAGTTAAATCATTGGCCTCTAAATCTTTCTTAATAGTTTCTCCTATAGTTTTTCTTGGCCTACCTCTGCCTCTAGCTATTGGATTGTCCTCCACTTGATCCACTCTCCTTACTACAGAATCTAAAGGTCTCCTCCATACATGCCCAAACCACCTAAGTCGAGATTCAACCATCTTTTCTACAATAGGTGCTACCCCAACTCTCTCTCTAATTTTATCATTCCTAATCCTATCACGTCTAGTTTTTCCGCTTATCCAGCGCAACATTCTCATCTCTGCTACATTGATTTTACTCGTGTTGATTTTTTACCGCCCAACACTCCGTCCCATACAACATCACCGGTCTAATAGCTGTACGGTAAAATTTTCCCTTTAGCTTAAGAGGTACCTTTTTATCACACAAAAAACCCGAAGCCTTCCTCCATTTCGACCACCCTGATTGAATCCGATGGTTTACATCTCCCTCAATTTCTCCGTCATTTTGTATAATAGACCAAAGATATTTAAACCGTGTGACTTGTGGTATGTTGTGGTCTCCAACTTTCACCTCTAAGCTAGAGGTGTTTCTCCTTTTGCTAAACTTACATTCCATATACTCCGTCTTGCTTCTACTCAAGCGGAAGCCATGTGCTTCTAAAGCTTGTATGCAAGTCTCCAACCTTCCATTTATATCATCTCTCGACTCTCCAACTAGGACTATATCGTCTGCGAAAAGCATGCATCGCGGTGCTGGCTCTTGAATGTGCTCCGTAAGTACATCCAAGACAAAGGTAAAAATATAGGGGCATAAAGCTGACCCCTGGTGCAGACCTATGGTTATTGGGAAATCTTCTGTGGCTCCACCCTGCGTTCTCACACTAGTCGTGGCCCCCTCATACATATCCTTGATAGCTCGAATATAGGCAATCCGAACACCTTTCTTTTATAGGGCTTTCCACAAAACCTCTCTTGGCACCCTATCATACGCTTTCTCCAAATCAATGAAGGCCATGTGTAAATCTTTTTGATCCCTTCGATATTGTTCCATCACTCATCGTAGCAAGTAAATTGCTTCCATGGTCGACCTCCCTGGCATAAAACCAAATTGGTTGTCGGTGATTTTGGTTTCTTTTCTTAGTCTTCGTTCAAGCACCCTTTCCCATAGCTTCATAGTATGACTTATAAGCTTAATCCCCCTATAATTTGCGCAATTTTGTATATCTCCCTTGTTCTTGTAAATCGGAACTAAGGTGCTTCTCCTCCATTCGTCCGGCATTTTCTTTGACCTCATAATCTCGTTAAAAAACTTCGTGAGCCAACTAATGCCTCTATTTCCTAGACTCTTCCATACCTCCACAGGTATATTGTCTGCCTTGCCATTATCCATCCTTCTCAAATCTTCTTTTACCTCATGCTCTTGGATTCTACGATAAAAAGTGTAATTTTGGTCCTCCTCTCTGATGTCAAGCACCTGTGAGCATGATAAAACTTCAAATCCTTCATTAAATAACTTGTGGAAATAATTCTTCCATCTATCTTTAATATCTTGTTCCTTAACCAAAACTTTACCTTCTTCATCCTTAATACACTTCACTTGGTCCAAGTCTCTTGTCTTTCTTTCCCTATTTTTAGCAAGCCTATAAATAGATTTCTCACCATCTTTGGTGCCTAAGGATTGGTACAACCCGTCAAAAGCTTTAGTTCTAGCTTCGCTCATTGCCTTCTTGGTCTCTTTTTTGGCCACCTTATAATTTTCCCAATTTTCAGCATTTCTACATAAAGACCAAGCTTTAAAACATTCCCTTTTAACCCGAACCTTAGCTTGCACACTTTCATCCCACCACCAGGATTCTTTACCCTTAGGTCTGAAACCTCTTGATTCACCAAGCGTCTCTATAGCTACCTTCCTAATCCCCTTGGCCATCTTGTCCCACATATCATTTGCACTTCCGTTTGCCTCCCAAAACCCTCCCTCCAAAACCTTGTGTTGGAAGATCCTTTGTTTTTCACTCTTCAGTTGCCACCACTTGATGCTTGAAACCTTTTCGTGGCCTCTTATCTTCACACTCCTTTTAACTCTTACATCCATGACCAAGACTCTATGTTGGGTAGTCAAGCTCTCTCCAGGTATGACTTTACAGTCCAAGCAAATCTTTCTATCCGATCTCCTAATAAGAAAGAAATCTATTTGAGAGCTTGTCACCCCACTTTTGTACGTGATAAGATGCTCCTCACGTTTCCTAAAACACGTATTGGCTATAGTAAGATCGAAGGCAGATGAAAAGTCCAAAATAGACTTGCCCTCACCATTTACCTCCCCTAGGCCATATCCCCCATGAAAACCGTCGTAACCTCTAGGTGCCCTCCCTACATGCCCATTTAGATCACCTCCTAAGAAAATCTTTTCACCTAGCGGTATTTCCTGAATTAGGCCTTCTAAATCCTCCCAAAATTTTACCTTGAAGTGTTCTTCTAACCCTATCTGAGGTGCGTAAGCACTAACCACATTAATGGTGTCTTGTTCCACTACAAATTTTAGGGCAATGATCCTATCTCCAACCCTTTTTACATCCACAATATCATTCTTCCAATATTTATCCACAATTATGCCCACCCCATTTCTTGATTTTACTTTGCCAGTGTACCAAAGCTTAAAACCCGAGGAGTCTAATTCCTTTGCCTTTTCTCCCACCCACTTAGTTTCTTGTAGGAACATGAAATTGATCCTCCTCCTAATCATAGTGTCAACTATTTCCATTGATTTACCTGTAAGTGTGCCTATATTCCAAGTTCCAAAGTGAATCCTATTCTCGTGAGCTAGCTTCTTTACCCACACTCGTTCACAAAAATGTGGGAACCCTTGCTTATTTTTCACTACATCCAGGCGGCGATGCAGCGGCCCTTGCTCTTTTGACACTGTACTCGAGCTATACAACACGTTGCTTCTGGGCAACGACCTAGCATTAGCATTATTACGTCGTTGATCCATGTCATGGAGATTCGACTAAGTTTTACGTTAGCTGTCGATGGCCTAACACAGCACCGAGACCTTACTTTGGATATATTGAAGATATTTGGGTGCTCGATTACACTAAGCTTACGGTGCCGGTATTTAAATGTAAGTGGGTTGGTAGTAACGGTGGTGTACAAACCGACGAATTGGGGTTCACATTGGTAGACCTCAACAAGTTAGGTCATATAAATGAGCCTTTCATAATGGCTTCCCAAGCAAAACAAGTGTTCTACATCACTGATCCTTCTAACAAAAGGTTGTCCGTGGTTCTCCAAGGAAAAAGCATGTATAATGGTAGTGATGAAAATGAAGATTCAAATCTTGATATTCCTGAGACTCCTTCTTTTTCAACAAACATGCCTACTATAATCGAGGAGACACAGGTGGACGATGTACATGCCACTCGTGATGATCATCACGAAGGGATATTGATATAGGTAGTTTAAACTTAGTATACATTTATTTTTATTTATATTTATGTATTTATTTTGAGTTATAACCTATGTTAATAAATATATATTGTTTCTGAATACATATATATGGATCATTATTCCATTTTTCCTTTGCAATTCTGTAATGTGTGTGATATTCTGTGTTACTGGGATATTTACTGAATGCAGGGATGGCTGAGGGGAGTGATATTTTAAAATTGAATTTTAAAAAAAAATACTATTAACGTCAGTTTTATCATACAACTGACGTTAATAGTATTTTATAAAATATACAGTACACTATTAACGTCAGTTGTTTATTACAACTGGCATTAAAATTAAGACCTTTAACGTCAGTTCTTGATAACAATTGACGTTAGTTTTAACAAAATTAACGTCAGTTTTTTTAAAGAACTGACGTTAATTTTGACAAAATTAACGTCAGTTGTGTTAAAGAACCGACGTTAATAGTGTTATATTTAACGTCGATTCTCAACCGACGTTAAAAGTTTAACTTTTAACGCCACCGATGTATTCGTCGATCGGTATTCGACGTAAAAAATCAATTTTAACTGACGTAAAATGCACTTATTGCACTAGTGAATGTATGGATTAATCACAATAACCATATGCACGACACAAAACATCAGATAAGCATATAGGACATATAACATAAAATTCTTGAGAATAAAAAAGTATGATATCAAGGGGTCTCATACCCAATCAGTCATAGTCATTTATAAAAATATGCATGACACTTCAATATTCAGGCTGTAACTTACTCTCATGAGATCCCTTCGTCTTTCTATGGGTTGATCAAACTCAGTTACCATAATAAGGCATACGTGGCTAATTTTCCATAGCACACTGTCTAGTAGAGGATGCAGTGATCAATCTTATGGATTCCATAGCACACTGTCCAATTTAGGATGCAGTGATCAATCTTATGAATTCATTGTCTATCAAGGCACAATACTACCACTTGATGTGAATACCTCGTCCATCAAGGCATCACTCCTAACAATGATTGGCACGTCTACCAAAAATGTATAAAAAACAATTGTTCTCAACGTTTTCTTTGTGTTCAATCTTTTCTTGTCGAAGCTCAAAGGCTAATGACTATTCATAAACTTCAACGTTTTAAGATTATTCAACATCAACACGGGACACGAAGTCCGAGTGCTCAATCACAATGCCCTAAACCGATGCACCGGTCTTAGGCTTGTGGTCATAGAAAACAACATTCACCTTTAACAATGTTCATCACAACGTGATTAGGACATCAAGTCCACAACAACATGAATAGGACTCAAAGTCCACAACAACGTGAGTAGGACTCAAGGCCCACAACAACGTGACATGGATCCAAGATCGACGTGTATATTATAGAACACTAGTATCCGACGTCTCGTATACTAGATTCAAAGTTCAGCTTGTCTATTCCTTTTCGTTCAGTGAAACACAAATACAAATCCAAACCTTTACAACTTATCCAAGCTTACCGGAATATTTTTGGGTTGAAGAAAACAATTTCACAAAAATCCTTTTTCATTTGAAATTCATTTATAAATATTAAGTTATAAAGAAATCCCTTGTTTGTCTCAAAATTCAACATCTTTGAAATTCTTCCTTTTTCAGAAACAATACTAGAACTTCATAAAGATTCTTGTAAAAATCCATTTCTAACCAAATAAGATAAATCATTTTGTTAGAAGCTTTATCCAATGAATATATTTTCTAAAATTGTTTTTGTTCAAACTAAAATCATTTGTAAGCAAAACGATTTTCCTCTAGCTTTAAAATATTTCAACACCTAGTTCTTAAAAATAACTTTCTATCTCATTTAAAAAAAAAAAGAATAACGTATTTGTGTTCAAAGTTCTCATAAGGCTTTTAAGACTTTTATCTCAATAATTAATTGAGCACCGACGAATGTCAGGCTTCTCAGAATTCAATCAACAACAGTAATATTTCCACATCAATATCATAACAGTTAATACAGTTCATGCCATATAGTAAAGCTATAACACATTTTCAAATAGGTCATAAAGCTCATGCATTTAAAACAGACAATTCAATGACATCAAATAACTCATATAAATCACAACAAGACTCAGGACACATCATGGACCACAACTAATAGCATACGACTATTGGAACATCCCTCAGGCAGTCTCTTCTTACCTCGTTCCAAAACAAGCAAAGTTCCTTGTTCTCGGTTGCGTGTAACGATCCTCCTCAGCCTGCTTCCCAACGGAAGTCTAAAGATTCCAACACATAACACAAGTTAAAAACAACCAAAAACATCTCATCCAACTAAGGCATAGGTTCGACCAAGGTACAAAAGTAAGGTTAGAGATTTTTAAAATTTCTCAAACTCATGGATTAATGATCCTTAAGTATTATAGATTCATAAACAATGATCATTTAACAAAGATGGAACAAAAACTCCTCTAAGCACAAGCTTAGGGTTTCAGCCATGACACATAAAATAGGCTAGGGATTTTCAAACTTTTCGAGCTTTTAGATTTAACAACAAAAGGTACAAAAGAGTCCAAATCAATGATCATTCTTCAAAAGTTGAAGCAAAACTTCCTTGCTCAACAACAACATAGGTTCGGCCTTCTAAGGAAAATAGGGAAGGAAAATTTTAATTGATGCACGCTCTTGGATAAACAATATAGAGGTCATTATGAGTTTATAGAAATTGGTTTCAACTTAAACGGATTTTTCTACTAATTTCTAGAGATTTTAGAAGTTTAGGGACAACAACTAGAAAAACAAATCATAACTCATCAAGTAAATGAAATGGAAGAACTTAGATGATTAGAGGAAGAAAATGTTACCCTTGAAGCTTGAAGAAAATGGATAGAAATGATAAACTCTTGGAAGTTGAAGAAGAAACCAAATGAAACTTCGTAAGTGTTTTTCTTTGTTTTGAGTGTGTGAAATGGAGAATGAAAAAAATGAGTGTATTCATAGGAAAGAAGGGTGTGAGGCGGTGGAGATGAGAGAGGGGAAATGAGCTTGGGCTCCAAGTTTTCCTTAAGGAGTGTTTGGATAAAAAAGTGAAGGGTTAAGGAGTTTTGGATTAAAATATAGTAAATTTCAAAAAGTGTAATGATGATTTCTTTGTGATGTGACCTTAGTCATCACCCACCAAGTCACTTCATCTCCAACAAGTCTCCTCCACCTTCTCAGCTCTCTATTCTACTTCGTTCCTTATCCGGTTACAATTTCCGATTGTATTTTTCGAAGATTTCGGTCGGATAAAATATTTTATTTTATTCCCGAACGAAACTTTTCAAAAATAACCAAGATCATTGGAAACGCGACAAAAACACTAACTGTTTCGTTCACGAGTCAAAATTAGGTTTTCTGCTCAGTAAATTCTTACTGTCAGTGAAAATGCAGACCGGCTTTCGTCTGAATTTTCAACCAAAAATTTTACCGTGACTTTCTACGGTAAGGTAGAGCAAGACAATGATTTTAGTTTATCCAAAATCATTCTCTGGTTTTTATCAAAATTGAACACACATATACATGTATTTACTGTTATAGAAAGACAGAAATCGGGGCGTTATAGAAGGACTAGTGATTCAGACCCGAGAATATCATTCATCAGAGATTGACATCAAATGGATTCCGGTGGAATCACGAGGTTATCCGGTGGATAGACCAATTGGACGTATTCCAATAATTTTGCCCAAATACATAGTTGATACTATGTTCAGTAAGGTCGCTGTGCCTAGGAAGCCGAGCTTTCCAATTGTAAAGGTTTCATAAAGAGCCCGATGTTTTACAGAGAGTTTGAGATCACATGTTATTATGATTGTACGTACATTATGATCTAAGCCTTATGTGCCATGATAGCCACACATGTGGTTGAGGTGGGTGTAACACCCCCTTGGGCATTACTTTGTAAACACGTGCGGAAATAAATTAAAAAGAAATTTGTTGGTTGCTTTCGGAAATTTATTTACCTTAGGTCATAAAACTTGGTTATAAAATTTGTTAAATGCAGTTATGGTAAAATTTAAACCTAATTTAAAATAGTAACACCACATTTTCATCTATCATTGTATGGTCATATATACCATTTATCATATGACCCAAAACCTAAGCCGTGACCGGCGTACAGACTTACAAACCTAGCCTGACAACCTATTTATTTTAGAAATGTACTTGAATAAAAAGCTAGAATATTTTTACAAAAATTTCGACAGAGTCTCCTCTGTAATTCCAACGTCCCAAAATGAAAACACCTGCTGAAATATTTCTATTTTCATCCCAGAAGTTTCAGTCATACAAAAAAAACATCAAGACGGTATTTTTCTGAAAATATTTACATAAACACACTATACCTGACCAAAATGAAAGATTTTAAATTTTTCCTCCAAAAGAAAGGCTCTCTGAGCCATTTACATTCAATCAAAATAAAGGCTCTCCGAGCCATAAACATAATACTAACATTAATCAACGTCATCTCACAACCTAAGATGGTCGTTCTAAAAGATATTCATTGGTAAGACCCCTATGGTTCTCACCATTATACCTAAAATTATACTTCTTCCAGGATTGAAAATAATATCCCCGAGCGAAACTAGAAACCTCTTCTGCATCTTCTGTACGCGTGAACCAAGGTACAACAACAAAACCAGAAAAACATATACATGCAAGGGTGAGATGCCAATATATGGATTTAAACATGATAACCACATGCACGACTCTCAAATACCATTTAACATGAATATTCAAAGATAAACAATATATTTATCAAAGGGTTTCAAACCCGACAGCCGTAACCGTTTTAAAAACCATGACACTTCAATATTCATCAACTAACTTTGATACCTAATCTCTGGAGCTCCAAACAACAAATAAATGAGCTGATCGTGCTCCAATTGCCTAATAAGGTAGAATCAATGCCGATATGGCAAAGTTCAAATAACCATACCACAATCCAAAACGAGGCAAAGTGGTGACTACATATAGCACATGGTTTTCGTGGGTCATATATCCATCAAGGCATAGTGATGCAACCGTCATGAATACTTGGCATCAAGCATTCAAGTCCTATGCCAAGGCACGTCTGCCCTGAAATGCATGTAAAACGTTTTGTTTTCGTTGTTTTCTTTGTGTTCAATATTTATGTGTCGGAGCTAAAAGTCTCACGACCACATCACCATTTTAAACTGTCAAGTTTAATACCTCTTTCAAACCATAATTGAATCCAAGTCAAAAGTGTGCAAATCACGAAATCTAGACCGGTGCACCAGTCTTAGATACGTAGATTTTAGTGCACAAAACCAAATATACGGTTTATAGGACATTTAGTCCATAACTTCACCTTTCGGACCACGGGCCCATATCGTAGAACACTAGAACCCCGACGTCTCGACTTCTAGGTTTGTTTAAACCATTTTCGTTCTATGAAATACAAAACAAAACCAAAGTTTCCTCAACTTATCCAAGTTGACGGAAATAACTAGTTGTTTACCGAAAATCCTTTTATGTTGGAAATTCGTTTTGTAAATGTGTCAAAAATCCCTTAAAACTCACTTTGTTCAAAACTCATTAATTTGAACTTGGAAACCTCATTTGAGACAAATTCTCAGTATTACTCAATATTACCCTTTTAAGAAATACTTTCGTAAATATTGACGGAATTGTCCGTCGTTTGCCATTTTAAAACGTTTTTAGGTCAAAACATGACTTTCATAATAAAGTAATTTCTCCAACACTGTAATAAAATTATTTTTGAATTTGTTTGGAAAAGACAACGTAACTGAAATATTTTCAAGATGTCGTCCTCACTATTTACTCATAAATCACTCTTTTCTCCAAAACACCATCAAATATAAATACTTTCAATATTTTTCTTCCATAAATCAAATCCTTTAAATTTCTCCTCAAGCTTTTTCAATGCTTTTATCTTTAATTTAATTGAGCACTGACCAATGTCAGGCTTCTCAGTCAATCAACCAACCAACAGATAATCCATATATAGCAGATATACTTACATCACAGTTTAATCATGATTTCACAAAAAAACATTAAAAACCACATAACAGTCATACAACAACTTAATTTGACACCACACATCACAATAGATAAACTCAAATATGACACACAAATAACATGCAGTTACCGAAAATCCCTCAGGCAATCTCCCCTTACCTGTAGCAGAAGAACTAAAGATCGGTCTTTTGACGTTCCAACATTTTGTTTCCTTCACAACAAAGTAGCATCAAATTACACCTCAACTGACATGACGCTCCGGATTACTCTAACACTTGGCCACGTACTTAGGAAATTCCAAGACAGCTCCAACCTTTTACCCTCTTCTCCTTCAACTATGACAATCACATACACATAGATGGAAAATCGGCCATCATAAAAACAAATATCCAACACAATACAAATCAGAAATTATCATCCCAAAATATAAGTTTATACAACTTAAATAATTGATTCAACTAGGGAAACAATATTGGTTTTCACTTAAAAACCGATTGGGGTTTTGGAGTTCACTAGGAATTTAGGAAAACCAATTTTGATCAAATCAATATGAAATTAGTCTAGGGAATCATAAATTAAAAACTTTAATCACATTAAAACATAATCAAGTTTGAGAAATCAACATAATTTGACTAATGTTTCAAATTGGGAAGTTAAGGTTTTAAACAAAATTGGGGAAAATCAGATTTCATTAGAGTATCATGAAATTGAACTTAGAAATCATCAATCAAGAGCCTTAATTACACTAAAACATAATCAATTTCATGATTAGAGAAAAATGAAAATTTAGGGTTTTGAGTGAAATTGGGGGAATCCAAATTTAAAGAGGATTTGAGCAATTAGCATAGGGAATTTGAAATTGACATATCCAATTTGAAATCAATACCATCAATTTAAGGATTTAGTTTCTAATTTAACAGGTAGGGTTTGAAATGGCAACTTAGGGTTCCAAATCAATTTAGGGAAAATTGAAAAAGAATGAAAAAGAGGGGAACAACTCACCAAAGGAGATGAAAGATGGTGACAATGGCACGCTCCGGCACGACGGTGAATGACCCCGAACTGTGGAGCTCCGTTCGCACGGCATGGCGGCGGTCCGATGTGGAACAAAACATAACAATACATGTATGGCAGCGAGCGGAGGTGTGCGACCGTCTTCTCCCTTGGTGCGGGCGGAAATGAGCTTCCCGGGGCGGAGAAAGGTGGAGCGACATGCGGGACAAAGGTTGGGAACGCGTGCTGGTCTTCTTCGCATCGAGCAGCGACCAAACAGCGTCCCTACGGTGGCGTCGCGCTGCCGGATGGTGGCTGCAGGTGGAGGGGTCATGGTCTGAGCAAGAGTGAAGGAGGAGAGAAGGTGACAACCAAGGGAGAGAAGGAGATGTGTGTTTCTGTTCTTGTGAAGAAGAAAGAAAAATAAAGAGAAGTGGGGGGTTCCGTGCGCGTAACAAAGTGGAGAGGAAGGAAGAAAATTTTTGATTAATAGTAGTAGGTAAAAAATGATTAGTAAATACCGAGCCTAAAAATAAACATGTTTTTGGATTTTAGATCTAAAAATAATGTGTGACAAAAATATGATTTCAAAATTTAAATTAGAGTCAAGATTGATAGTTGAACTGATCAACTAAGAAAATCAACGGTCCAAAATTTAATCTAAGATTAATTTTAAACCAACATATTTTCAAATATAAAATTAAATAGAGTCAAATAGAAAAATAATTTTCTTTCAATCATAACATTTAAAATATTTTTTCTAAACAAATACTACTAGTGACAATAACATAATATTATTGTCTAGTAATCGTGCCTACACTGACATAAGACAGTATTAACACACTCAAAAATAAATTTTAAATGATTAATTAAAATTACTCAAACCAAATCACATAAAAATAAACATATACACATATTTACTATTATTGAAGAATAGTAAAAACCGGGGTGTTACAGTGGGCGTATGTGAAACATGTACTAACCATTTCCTTTCCAAAATGTCAATTAGCTCCGGAGTTAGGATCAAGAATTCCTTGAGGCTGTGTAGGTATGGGACTATACAGTTTCAATCAGTTTTCACTCTATTCTCGTCCCTCAGTGGACAAACCGTGTCCGGTATGCTTGATAAGCTTACCGTTTAGTTTGGTATTGTATATTCTTGGAGTTTTGATCTGCGGAATGAGAATGGAAGATAATATGGATATATGTATGTTGTAACATGTATGTAGGTCGTACCACTGCATGTCTGCTTTATATGTCTGTTGAATGGGGATCTCACCTCATTTTGTGTTTTCTGGTCTTATGTTTATTTTATGTTTTGCAACGAAGACGATAGTACTGCTTCATTATCATAGGCACCTTTAGATATGAGACGGACCGGTCATGAAGATGCATCTTCAGGGATCAGTATATGGTAGATGTGAGAGCTCAATCCTAATGTGGCGATGTATTATCCTCAGTTGTTATCTATACAATGATGACACCTCGTCATCATTTTTTACAGGCCAGCATGATGAGTCCCAGTTTTTGGGCTAGTTTTAAGGAGCTGCGTGTCCAAGGTTATTTATGTTTTTCTTGGTCATGTTATTTTTAATGGCGTTGTTATTTCCGCCTGTAGTTGTTTCTGTCTTTACATGACTTTTATCTTTTGAAAGAATTTATGAAGGTATTATGTAGACACGGAGAATGTATGATTATTTACCACTTATTTTCTCATTTTTCTGGATGTATATATTTTAGGTCTGTTAGTGGTTGGGAGAAATGTTAATAAGTATTAAGTATTATCTCATTTCTTATTTGCGAAAAGGAATAGCGAAAAATAAACCCGTATCTTCAGAAAATTTATTTTTTGTGTTAAATGATTTTGCAACAATGTCATAGACAATGTAGCGCCCGAGATAGATGTTACATATATGATATCATCGAGCGCAAGCTAGGCTCAACAGTGTTCAAAATCCATGATATCAACATGGATTGAACAGTCCACCAATCCTCTATCTAAGAGGATTCTTCCTTCGGTTGTTCAACAGTTCGGTCAATAAAATCCCACTTTCTACGAGCTCGCAAAGAGATCTTGATTGCCCAAGCCCATTCTTCAGAGTTTTCACCTCGTAACTTGTAATATACCAACTTTCACAAGGATACTACTGAGTAATAATATATAAACATGGTTATAACATCAGGAATAATAGTTGAACATAGGAAATTTTGAAAATAAGTGAAACAAATTTCTACAAGATATTTTTGTAGAGTTGAACATATAATTGGAATTAATTTAATACAAATAACCATTTAGCCCCTAATCAACAATTCAATTTCAATGTAAACATTGACTCCTAGTAAGACTCGAACTTTGATCCGGCTGTGAAAACTAACGTATCTTGGGACACTATTGGGTGACTGTCAAGCAATTTCCCGAACTTTCTTATCAGTTTCCAATATGTACCTGTTATCTGAAACAAAGAGGAGCCTAGTGAGAAATGAATCTCAATGAGTTCCTGCTTCAAGCAAAGCATATTAGTAAACAATATATTATGTTTAATTGTCCTCGTTGAGTTATACATACTTACTCATATGCACACATATCATAATTAACCTCACGTAGTGGTAAAGTTTCTCATAGCCAACTTACCTCTCCATTTTGCCGTGTGCACTCCGTGGACTAAAGCAAAGCTAAAGTAGGACTACTCAACTTTATACCACTACAGAATTATTCTCTTATAACTCACCCTTTCATCACCAGCTCTTTCTACTGGGTCCTTACTTGGATTGAGTTAGTTACTGAATGTGAATCTAAGCATAGACATTTTAAGGAAAGAAACCTTTACTAGGTACCTCAAGTGTGAGCAGAAATAAGGCACGCGTAGTTTAAACTGGTTGATATGGCAGTCAGAGC
Source organism: Sophora flavescens (assembly GCA_030762895.1). Lineage (NCBI taxonomy): Eukaryota > Viridiplantae > Streptophyta > Magnoliopsida > Fabales > Fabaceae > Sophora > Sophora flavescens. The sequence goes on along the minus strand of CM061062.1, from coordinate 190,809,961 downwards.
TCTATGAACCCAATTAGGCGTCCCTTAATTGTTAGTACCATATCCTAGCCTCCAAAAAAATGAAGGACTTAACATCTCACCCACAAGAATATTGTGGCCTTAAATAATGGCTAGAATAGTTTTGAAACCTTAAGTTTCACTAAACATAGACCATTTTAAGTTTTTAATGTCATGCTATGATTCATTTTCTCATACTCTTCTCTAATGGAAGTCAAATGCATTAAATATTCATCAACCATACCAAGATGATAACTTCATTAAACATGCACAAAAAGGCAAAGAGTGAAGACATAGCACAAATGGAAATGTCACACCTTCATATTGCAATTCATACCAACCAAATCACCATGCAACAACCACTAAGTTAGATCATACAGCCACGAAGAACACTATACCAATTGCACATATACATTTATTTCATGGTTGGACAGAATTAAAATACATAGAAATCTATTCCACATAATTCAAGTATCATATGCTCACAGTTATGTAAACAGAATTTGCAGCAACTTGGAACTGGGTTTTCTCCACAAAAACTTCATCAAAATTAGAACTTTCAGAGCCTAAATTATAACAAAATAAGCCTATTTTCTATTAAAACAGTATTTAACTCAATCCAATATTTTTACAATTTACTACAATTTAAATACTACAACAATATCAGTCCAGAGTTTTCGGTACCAACAGTAACTTGCATGTCATTTTTAGCCTTTTATAATTAATGAAATTGAACCATTCCAGATCCCATTTCGAAGGAAAATGAGTCTAATTTCTAATGGTACAAAAATTACTTCGAAATAAGCCCTGTAGAGGAAGTTATGGATGAAACACTAACAGGGGTGCATTACGGGTTTGAAGGATTTGACAGCCCCTGGAAAATTTTTCATCCAAAACCACAACATGAAATCAAAACCCCATTGTTACAAAGCATATATCAGTTCAGAACAAACATTCTACAAAGAAATTTAAACAATCAAACAAATAATTGGGATTTATGGTTACCCAATGTTACAAACAACAAGAACTCACATAACCAAGTAGCGAATTGAAGGTGGTGAGTGTTGATCTCCTGTGCTTCCTAATCGACTTGTTCTTCAGTTTTCGAAATTTTATTTGAAGGAAGCTAGAGGTCTTGCATGTTCTCCTTCTTGTTTGATTTAGGGTTTCAAAATTGATTTGGGGATTTTTCTTGAATCTAGAAGAAACTAGGGGTAAACACTTACCCAACAAGGAGAGGAAGAGATGGTGGCGACTGGGGTGGTGAGCAGTGGCGGTGAGGTGAGTTGATGGAGGAGGAGGAAGAAGAAGGGAGTTTTTTCAGAAAATGGAAAGTGAGAGTGAAGGAGAGTCTTCGTGATTTATTTAATAGAGGAGAGGGGTATGCATAGTAAAATAGAGGGTGTGACTAGCAAATTAATAAAATCAGCTTTTTGAAATAAATAAAATATTTGTGATATCTTAGAGTTAGGTACTTTCATAAAATAAATTCTACCCTTTATAAATCTCAAAATAATTATATTTTCTTACTAAAATATCTCTTAGCCAAATAATATAATTTGAAACTAAATTATAAAATATCATTTTATAATTATCAAACACAAATAATTATCACTGTACAAAATAAATTGAACAGTTTAATAATAATTATCCCGCTTCTAAAACTGGTATGTGACACAACTGCACCTGGTGTAACAGCCTGTTTTTAATTACGCTGTTTTAATATTAAAAATATATTTATTTATATTTTTAACTGAGACTTGGGAAATGATTTTGGAGAAAAAAAATCATATCTGGAACTTACTATACAGTAGGAAGCTCTGGTTAAAATTTGAGTTTCAAACTCAGACGGAAATCAGTCTGTGTTTTTTTTAACTGACAGTATAATTTTATACTGACAGAAAACCCTAATTTGGCCCGAAAACTGAAATTTGTAGATTTTTTATATTTTGTCCATGAGGAAGTCTACTTTCCAAATTTTTTATCAGAAATAAAATATTATGTGTATTCGGGTGAATTTTGGTGAAAGTTCGAACGGAAAACAGTCGGTATTTTCACTGACAGCAAGATCTTATTGATCAGAAAACCTAATTTTGACTCATGAACGAAATGGTTTATATTTAAATCATATTTCCAACGAGTTTGGTTAGTTTGAATATTTTCAGTCGAGAAGGGAGGTGCAGAGACAAAACCGGACATCGGAGGAGCTAAGTCTTGGGGTGAGTCACCACCATGACTCACCAAGCATTTATGAAGCATTAAATGTAAATTTAGGTGAAATGACCAAAATGCCCTTTTAGCATAACCTAACCAAAGTTAAGTTAGATTTTAACCATGGTTAAGGAACCATGGTTAGTTTGTGTGGCCTAAAATCAGCCACACCCTCCACTAAATGTGAGCCACATATTTATTAACCATAGTTAGTCAAGTAACCCTAGTTAAGTTAATTATTAACCATAGTTAACTATTATATTATTTAATATTCGCAAAACCCATTAATTAAATTGCTAAGAACCAAACAAGACCTAAAATTTCCCCTATAAAACCCCCCAAACCACAGCCTTGACCCCCTTCACTCATTTCTTCATTTCCTTCATTTTCTTTTCTCAAGAACACTTTAAGCAATTTTGTGAAGGACTTGATCCATTCCTTTCAATTTTCCTACATCTAAGAAGTATACCTTACTCTTCTTAATAAATAAACATCATGTTCTTCATTGTTTTTCTTGTTTCCAAGTCATGATCGTCAAGTTTTCATGAGTTTTTCATTCTTATATCTATAATTTCAAATATTTATAGAAAATTGTAGAAAAATCATTTTAATGTGAAACCAATTTCTATGATCTTAATATGTCCTCTACTATCATCATCTAAGAGTATGTAATCAAAATCATTTTCCTTCCTATTTATCTATTGAAGGCCGAATCTATATATTTTTAGGAAAAGGAAGTTTTGTTCAATTTTTACAATATGACACTTGATCTTTACTCTTTAATACCTATAATTGTTATAACTTCCAATCAATTTGTGTTCATGTGGTAAAATAAGTTTTCTTCAATCTTTAACTAGATCTCAGATTTGTATGAACTAAGGTGTGTAGGTAATAGATCCAAGAGTTTGTGAGCAAAAGGAATTTCTAACCTATTTTGCTCATTGAGGTCAAAACCCCAACCTAGTTGGTTAGAGGATTATTTTTTACAATCTTAACTATTAACACTTAATCTATGCTAGTTAACACTTTGGGAATTAGTATCTAAAAGATTGGATTAAGAAAATAACCCTTAGCCTTATTTTTATGGCTTGGCTTGAACCTAGCACCACATATGGTCATATTTAGATTTGTTTAATTAATTTGTTAATTTGTTGATTTGGTTGTTGGTGGTTTTGGTAACTCGTGGCGGGATATCAAGGATCGTCGATTTCGTGTTTCGATGGTAACTTGGGTAGGAGAAAGAACCATTACATCGCCGAACCGATAAGTAGTATATAATTTATAATAATGGTGGAGTGGGACATAAATCCTACTAGTGGTCGAGTAATCCACAAAATCGCATTGGAATCTTTTTCGCTTATCAATGACGATATGGGAATTGTAGGTTTATCACCTTAGGTTAATTTTATAATATTGAGGATGTTTGAATTATTTATTATTGACTATTTGTGGATACAATGGTTGAGGTACTCTATTGCATGTGACGCTTTTGTTTTGATGTTTGAATATTTTATTGATTACTATGTTATGCATTATCTGTCTGGTTTGATAAATTGCTTAGTTAAATTTTAAGTAAAGATATATGTTGCTCGGAGGTATTTTGTTTGGGGTGAGAGCTCAATATAAATTAGAGGTGCCTAGCTATTATTTTATAGAAGTGATGTGATTTAGAATGTAAGTGGAGGCTATGAGGAAAGCTTGAGGCACTAGGTTGTTATTGATAAAAGTCATGAGAATCATATGTTGCATTGTTGTTCATAACCGCAGATTTGAGATACATGAGGTCCGAAGTTCTCGTGGACTGCTCCAAATTAGAAGTTAGTTGTGCAACTATAGTGTCATTGCTATGCATGAGCACCCTTGATAGAGATGAGAGAGAAACTGTAGTGACCACAACATCGTGCACCTATAGTGTCATTGTTTTGCATGAGCATTCTCACCATGGATGAGAATGTGCACTGGCGTTTGGGAACGCGTCACTTACGATCGACCGACATTCCTAACGAGGGATGTGTGACGTAATTGGTGGTGGCCACGTCAAGATAATGGTTTAGTTTCATGAGTTGGAGGGCAGAGGATGATGTTATAAAGTATGGATGGTTGTAGATTGTGAGTGATGCATGTTTATGACTATTATTGTATTATATGATATGAATCTTTTCCGCTATGATGATAGAACTGTTTCTTATCTCCTATTTCTGTATTTTTGTGTATGTCTACTTTACTACGTTAGAAGAATATGTTGCCGAGGAGATGGATGGAACCCTGTATGAAACGGATGTTGCCGAGGAGTTGGATGACACTCCGTATGAGACTAATGGAGAACAAGTTACTGATCCTAATAGTAAGTGTAGTAAGTTTAGGGCCAAAGGGTCATAAAAGACATTTTTATTTTCCACTAGTTATAGGCTTGTATAAATAATTGTATGGATCCTACCGAGAGAATACCCTAAACAAAGTGTTGGTAAAATAAAGGATAATTACGTGTGTATTTATGTAATATAACTTTGGAGTGTTTTATATTTGCAGAAGTTATATGATTATTAATTAAGTTTTAATTTTTACGTATTTTCAACGATAAGCGCGTGATTCTGAAATAGATAATAAGGTTTTAATTTAATAATACAACGAGGCACAATGGGGTGTCTCACCTGGTAATCACGCTGCTGGGGTTATTGTTCAATTCATATCATAAGGTGACGTGTTCTTTTAGGAGTATCGATTTTGACTGCTCGGATTGTCGGTTTTGCTTGTTCAACTTCCGCCATGGTAGTTCAAGGTACGGCTTGAGGATATCGGGCTTAAGTGTTGGCTTTGATACCATGTAAAAAGTTCAAAGACTAAAGTTTGTGAATTGCATGAGTTGAATTTACTCAGGATTCTTTGATATATAACTTAATTAGGAATAAATACAATTTTATATTTACAATGAGATTAATGCTACACTAGTGCAATAAGTGCTTTTTACGCCGTTGTATTGATTTTTTACGCCGTAATCGACCACGAAATACAAACGTTAATAGTTATATTTAACGCCGCTGAGAACTGATGTTAAATATAAAACTATTAACGCTTGCTTTTAACACAACTGACGTTAATTTTGTAAAATTAACGTTAGTTGTTTAAACAATCGACGCAAACATAAAACTATTGCCGCTTCAAGACAACGACGTTAATTTTAGTTAAAAACCAACGCCGGCTTGTTATAAAGAACTGACGTTAAAGGTTTTAATTTTAACGCCGCTTGTTTATTACAACTCGACGAAATAGGGTACAGACATTTTATAAAATATTATTAACGCTGCTTGTTTGATACAAATCGACGCTAATAGAATTTTTTTTTAAATTCAGCTTTAAAATATCACTTCATCTATCCCTCGTATTCAAGAATATCCCAGAATACGGAATATCACACACTTACATAATTGCAAAGGAAAATGGAACAATGATCCATATGTATGCCCTTGTTTCAAACAATATATATTTATTAACATAGGTTATAACTCAAAATAATACGAAATATAAATAAAAATAAATGCATACTAAGTTTAAACTACCTATATCAATATCCCTTCGTGATGATCATCATGATTGGCATGTACATCGCCTACCCGTGTCTCCCCGATTATAGTAGGCATGTTTGTTGAAAAAGAAGGAGTCTCAAGAATATCAAGATTTGAATCTTCATTTTCATCACTACCATTATACATGCTTTTTCCTTGAGAACCACTGACAACCTTTTGTTAGAAGGACATGATGTAGAACACTTGTTTTGCTTGGGAAGCCATTATGAAAGGCCCATTTATACGACCTAACTTGTTGAGGTCTACCAATGTGAACCCCAATTCGCTTCGGCTTGTACACCACCTTACTATCAACCCACTTACATTTAAATACCAGACCGTAAGCTTAGTGTAATCGAAAGACCCAAATATCTTCAATATATCCAAAGTAAGGTGTGTTGCTTTAACTGGTTTTGTGTCCTTTGCACTGGAGAAGTGGATTACTTGGGTCATGATCATAACCCCACTATTTTGCATGGTACTCTTGTTATCTTGTTCCTTTGTATAAAAGGAAAAGTTATTTATGTCGTATCCACTCCAACATATGACGTTGAAGCTAGGCCCATGTGCTAGCCATCTTACGCCATCGTGGCGATTACCATCCTTAAGCATTTCTTCCATGAACCATGGTAATAAAGTCTTGCTATGCTTGTTCAACAACCACCTTTCGCCATTCGAGGGTTTTTGATTGAATTTTCTTTTATGTTCAAATAAGAAAGGCCGAACACATTCGATGTTGTTCAATACATACAAAATGTGCTTGAATCACTTCCTCCCAACCTTGCTATTAATTCTAAGCCATGTGTACCCTTACCTTGACATCTGATCTCATCATGCCGAGGCTTAGGAACCCTATAGGATTCGTGGTGTGGGAAGGTAGTCCAACAAAAACTCAATAGCTTTTCCGCAACAAACCTTTGAACAATAGATGCTTCCCGACGATAAGGATTCTTCATGTACCCTTTCAAGATCTTCTATGTAGCGCTCATCGGGTACATCCATCTCGTAAAACCGCCCACATAATCTAATCTCCCTCACCAAATGAACAATTAAGTGAACCATTATGTCGAAAAAGGAAGGAGGAAAATACATCTCCGGTTGGCACAAGATTGTAGCAACCTCAACTTCCAAGTCATCCAACATACTGGGGTCAACGACTTTGCTACATATATAATTGAAGAATGAGCACAACCGAGTAATGGCCTCACATTTTGGAGCAATACTAAATAGCAACAGCGTGGTTGTTGCATCAAGATGTGACAATCATGAGACTTTAAGCCAACCAATTTAAGATCACTAGAGACAAGCCTCTCTCATATTCGAAGATAAACCATGTGGAACTTGATGCCCCAAGACACCCGGAGAAACTTTGTCTCTTTTTTTGACAAAGTATGACACGGCGCAAATAAGTCTGTTACCATCCTCAACAACTCGGAGCTAGCGCTTCTCGTATACCCATAGCAAGGTCTAGACGAGAATTCATACCATCCTTTGTCTTGCTCCCAATGTCGAGAAACGTCCCGATCACACTATCACACACATTTTTCTCCACACGCATCACATCAATGCAATGTTTACATCAGCTTGCGCCAAAATGGAAGATCAAAGAATATCGACCTCTTCTTCCATATGTTTTTCTCAAAGACTTTTACCTTTCTTTTTGACTTGCCGAATATAACATCGATGCCCTTTACCCTCTAATAAACTCCGCTCTCCAATTAAGCCGCTTGCCGCTTCTTCTCTCTCTTCTTGGCATCTATTAAAAGCTTTTTTCATCTTTCGATATGGGTGATCAAGTCTAAGAAATCTCCGATGCCCAAGGTAAACTGCCTTTCTTTCCATGATGCAACCGAGTGTAGCATGTCTTTCTTCACATATGGTGGTGCTTATGCCCTTGACACCGCATTTCTAGTTACCGTATGTTGGAAAGTCGTTGATGGTGCAAAATAACATGGCATGAAGCTTGAAAGTCTCATGAGAATACCCATCAACTACATCAACGCTTCCACCCACAGATTTTCAAGTCTTCAAACAAGTGGACCTAGATAAACATCTAAGTCATTTCTGCTGCTTTGGACCCGAAATCATCATAGACAACATCATGTATTTGCACTTCATGCACAAATCAACGGGGCATGTTGTAAATTACCAATGTAATGGCATGAACTATGAATACTACTTCATGTTACCATAAGGATTCATTCCATCCGTAGTAAGTCCAAGCCTTAGGTTTCTTGGCTCATCGCCAAATCCGAAACATAGTATCGATATTCTTCCATTGCATAGAATCGTGAGGATGACGAACCTTTTCATCACGCTTCTCTCATTATTATGCCATCTAAGATTCTTCGCATCTTCACATTGGCAAACAATCGCTTGAACCTGGAATTATTGGAAGATACCACAACACCTTAGGGGGAGGACCCTTTTTTCTCACATCATCAAGATCATCATCATCATCACCACCCTTCACTTTGTATCGTGATAACCCACATCGGGGCAATCGATTGCCTTCATGAACACCGTGTACAATATGCATCATCGGGGCATGCGTGTATCTTCTTATACTCCATATCCATAGGACACAATACCTTCTTGGCCTCATAGTTACTGGGCCGCAACGTGTTATCCTCCTGGGGTAGTCTTTCAACACTTCAAGCAATTCCGTGAAGCTTTTATCGGCCCAACCATTTCTCACCTTCACACAAACCAATTTTAGCACCGCCGACAACCTGTACGAGTAGTACACCCCCCGATATAAAGGCTTATCCGCATCACCGCGACAGCCTATCATACACATGAACTCAATGAAAAGATTCTTGTCCAATATCGATCATGTCCTCCACTCCGATCATCCTCCATATCTACGTCAATGTCCTCACTTTGGGAGACACTTCTGCCGTACTACTCAACAACACATCACCATGCCATCCATCTTGTATAACTCAAGCAAATCCCTTCACAAATCAAATGAGCACGTATATCCTTCACCGTGACATTTCCTCGTATTCAAACACTTGACACAAGGACAACAGAACATTCCAATACTATTAGGAACATTCCTTTGAGTAAATTCTATAAATTCTCCCGCCCCCTTCAAATACTCAGCACTAGTGCGCTTACAAACCATCCAACTACGATCCATAACTAGATAGGTCCTGTAGATATAAAAACATATATCCAATATAAGGACAATACAAAGAGATTGAAAAATATAGTTTTTGAAGATTGCTAAGCATCAAGTCACTTTACCGGGCAAAGGATGTCCATCACGGTAACGTACCAATCGAACTGCATCATCACAGAAACTGTCGACGCCTAGCCGTGATGAGCATCACTACTGCGGGATTGCATCAACCAAAGAGAGCAACATGCACTCAAAACCAAAAATAGAGACATTCCAAACAACTCAAACTCATGGTTTCAAGTTTCAACTAATGAGACTACGCTTCAACATACACTCAAAACCAAAAATAAAAATGTGCCCTAAAGACTCACCGCAATAGGTGTCACGTGGTGGTGGGAGGGGAGCCTGGAGTGGTGGCCAACGTCAGTGGTTACATCGAGCAGGGACAAGGAGAGTTAGTGGCGGGAAGGGGAAAGAGAGTGTCAAGTTATTGCAAAGAATGAATGGAAAGACAGAGTTAGGGTTAAGAGTGTACCTCACGGTGGTGGCGAAGAAGCTCCTCGCGGTGGTTACGGCGGGAGATGAGCTCGCATCAGGCAGATGAGAGTGAGAGTGAGAGTGAGTGAGAGGAGAGTGAGTTGAGAGTGAGAGCGAGAGTGAGAGTGAGAGTGAGAGTGGGGGTTGAGAGTGAGGGTTGAGCGTGATGAAAAGAGAAAAGAGACGTACATAGCGAAGTGTATGGACAGTGTAAACCAAAAATAAAACAACATTTGACGCCGCTTGTTTGTAAAGACCGACGCAAGGTCATATATTTAACGCCGCTTGTCTTACTTAAATCGATGCAAAGTGTATACGCTTATCCAAAAACATTAATCCTTTGACTATTTATTTAATCGAAGTAAAATCGGTCTTGGGGGTCTGTTGTATTAAACAACCGACGTTAAAAATAAATATTTTTTATTTTAAAAGTATTAACGTCAATTGTTGAAGACAAATCGACGTTAAAAGTGGCAAGTTTCTGCAAAAAATTCATTCCTTTGACTACCGCAACCCATGCACCTTGAAACTTAATCCTCTTAATGAGCATTAAGTTTATAGATAAGTTTTCAAGAAAATTAGAGAGACTCATTCTCTATAAAAGTGTCATTCTTCTATATCAACAGAATACACCCTCTTCTTTTCCCTCTATATTTTGTGCTTTCTATTCCTTCACAATATGGTTCTATCACATTTGATACTTTTGTTATTTCTTCCTATACCTAGACTTAAAGGTCTCTCGTCTTAATGGTCAAAAAAACTTCGAGGCGAGTAAATCACATAATATGACTCCCCACTTTATTCCATCTCCTCCCAAGTGACCGTGGATAAAGTACGTGTGGAGCATCAAGTACTTCAAATGAGCAGAGTGGATCGACACCCATTGGAGTTTCTCGAGGACAGAATCGAGAAGAAATTGATGTTGAAGCGTAAACTTTTAATATTTTAATGCATGTTGTAGAAATTTTTATCTTTAATCACGTAATCGTAACTTATGAATCGCTTCAATGAGATACAATTTGATTATACATGAACACTTTTATGTTAAGTGTTTATTTATTTTAATTTTCACAAGAATATGTTTACTAATTCAAGCTAATTAATGAAGATTAAAAATAAACTTGTTTAATATTTACACAAGTTCTTTACACAACTGCGAAATAGTGATTTAATATTTACAAATTGCCACCACCTTCATTTTTAACGCCAACTTAATTTATGACTCCGCAAGTTCCCGATATTACATTATTTTCCAATATTCATTCTCAGACGCTTATAATATATAGGATTATTTAAGCTCTACTATTTATTATACTCAAGTAAAATCACACTTTAACGCCGCCTGTATAAAATCGACGCTTAAAAATAAATATTTTTTATTTTAAAAACACTTTTAGTGTCGGGCTGGATTAAACAACCGACGCTAGAGGTGTATGAGTTTCTCGCAAGAACATTCATTCCTTTGACTATCGGGGCTACTTACCCATGCACCTTGTAACTTAATCCTCTTAATGAGCATTAAGTTTATAGATAAGTTTTCAAGAAAATCTAATAGCTTAAATAGGAACTTCATCCTCGCCTTCCTATAAATAGCTTCCTTCCATCCTTTTAATTTTCTACTTACAATATGGTCGCCTATGGAGATTAACTTCATCACTCTTTCTTCCTATTCCTAGACTCAAAGATCTTTGTCTTAATGGTCAAACAACTTCGAGGTCAAAAATCACATACACGGGTGATAAGGTGTAAATCACATAACGTGAGTTGCTCACCTTATCATCTTTCCTGAGAATCGCAGCTACAACTTGGAACCTCGACTTTGGGAAGCAAAATGACTGCTCCAAGACCATTGCTCAGCAGACGGTGCACCATTGCTCACCACTGAAAACTCGCCGCCGACTCTCTCTCTTGCTCACCCGTGAAGGAACGGCCTCAACAAATGTTTAGGATTTTAAACCCTTTCAATGTAACTTTTTATAGGATTTTAAACCTTTAAATCTTTTTGTATCAACTGATACACTTCATGAATGAGTCCGATTCGGGTATTGATTCAACTTATACTTCTCGCACATATATTTTAGTTTTCAAAACAGAACACAAACATCATAGCAATGGAAACCGAAACTTTGAGGAAGGTAACTTGCGGTACGTTTACTAGCTAAAAAAATTATTAAAATAATATTTAACGCCTCGGCTGACGGAGTCGACGCAAAAGTGAGTCACTTAACTTTAACGCATCCGGCAACAACCGCTAAGATGAATTAATGAAGTCCGATATTTACAAAACGCCACGCCTTTTAACGCCTAGCTTTTGGTTAATCGACGAAACCTTTCCCGCTTAATGTATATTTTCCACTAGTGCTAGCCATTTCCAAGTATCGAGATTAATGCTACCTATTTCCTAACACGTGGGATACATGGCTTAATTTTGCACCGTCTAACTGTCCACACCGTCCAAACTTAATAATAAGTAATAGTCAAATATTTCATTCGCCATACTCCACTATGGTTTTAAATTTTAGTCTGCAATGGCAATTTTTATTCTTTCCCACGAGATCCGACGGTTTTAATCTCGCCGCAGAACGTTAAACCCAGGGGTTGTTTTAGATTTTGGCTTCGACGGACCGATATTCGTCCTACGATCCCAAAGGGGAATCAAAGCCGATTTAGTTCTAAGTTCATCCTTTGGCTGGTGGCGGATCTCGATCCCTTAATTTTGGATGTGATTTGTACTAGGAGCAAGGATTGTCCGAGAGTCCTTGGTCGACGCTAGTTCCTCTAACACGCTTACAGAGCACGGATCCACCAAAAGTGTCCTTCTTGCTTAGGTACTTCCTTTTATAATAGATTCCCTATCTCTGAGATCTGATTTATCTCTAATATCTTTTAGAGATTTGATTTATCTCTTTTATCTCTTTGGAGATATGATTCCTTAATTTCAGGGATATTATCTCTTTTAACCAGATAAGGTTATTTTGGATAATATCGATTTAACATCAATATCTTCTTTTTTAATTACGGATCTTAGATTTATTGTCTTTAATTCCCTCGGACTGGCTCGCATCGTGTGCCTTGGTCGGTCAGTAACCTCGCCAGCACAAGTCCCCCAGGCTTGGAACGATTAGGGGTAGAAGTTTTCATGATGTTTACCGAGTTTATCCCTGCCATACAATGCTCCCCCAAGCTTCAAATGATCACGTGAAGTTTTTCATGGAGCCGAGGCTTTATCATGTAGGGACAGTTAATGGCTTTTCCTGAGCGTGAAGGCCAAAGATTTCATCCAAATGCTGACTTTCCTCAGACATGTGGACAAGGATTTTAACCGGGATGGAACTTAGTTCCTTTGTCTGAGCTGGGAGGATTTGTATCGCTTTGATTTATATTAGTAGGTTAGAAACAAGCTGTTTTTTGGGCTTATTACCCTTTGGTTTTGAAATTTCATATTCCTCGGGCTTCGCCTATGGTTATCGATGGACCGACATGCACCTTCCTTTTTGCAATTATTTTTTGCAACTACCTTTCTAAGTTAGTATTTGTTTAGCTTCCCATCGTGTTACGCATTTAGCTCTAAAAAGTCGACTTCGACATACTCCGTAGGTTCTTACCCACCTTCTTAGGTCCTAGAATACCTTTTCGTGATAAGGTGATTCTACTGTAGATTTACATTTCGACCTCAACCTGGCCGATTTTAGCCTCACACACCTTTAGGCACTTCTGCCTTTCAGTCGCGCTTCTGACCAAGTAATTTCTGACGATTTTAGCTCCTGGCCACCTTCTTTAGGTTTTAGCTCCCGCTTAGGATCCAAGCTCCTTTAGGAGGCTTCTTTACTGCCTCTTTAGGATTTAGCACCTCCTTAGGTTTTGTATCTCCCGCTAGGAGTCGTGCTACCTTTAGAGGCTTCGATTGGCCTCTTCGTGGTTTAGCACCGCTTAGGTTTTATCTCCCGCTTAGGAGGCCAAGACTTTTTGGGAGGCTTCGTTGGTCTCTTCTGGGTGGTTTAGCACCGCTAGGTTTTATCTCCTTCCTAGGAGTCAAGTACCTTTAGAGGCTTCCTGGCTGGCCTCTTCGTAGAATTTAGCACCGCTTAGGTTTTATCTCCCGCTTAGGGAGTCAAGTACCTTGTATATTCTTGGGGCCTTTCAGTGGTTTAGCAACTGCTAGGCTTCAGCTCGCTTAGGATTCAAGCAATCTTTAGAGGCTTCGCCAGTTTCCTTCAGGGTTTAGCACCTCCCTTAGGTTTTGGCTCCTTCTTTAGGATTTAAGCACCTGTAGAGGCTTCTGCTGGCCTCTTTAGGATTTACTCACCTCTAGGTTTTGCCTCTTTTAGGATTTAGCATGGTGTCCGAAAGGCCAGAGCCGATGGAATTTTATTTTCAAGGAGAGCTCGATCTCTATGGTTTTTACAGAGGGAGTCCACTCCTACTCATAGTTTTAATTTGAGGAGCTTCGACTCCGTCTTCCTCTTTCATGAATTTTGAGTAGGGGTTTTTGCTTGACTGGGAGCGGAGCATCGGGCCGTTTTCAAATAAATAACAATGATATGATGTTACACAACATTAAAGGCGTGAGCAAAACATATTAAATCATATTAGATTTAAACCGTATTTAAAGAACCATATCACCGAGCATTTTACATTGATATGAGCATTCCTGAATCGCTTATGGTCGAGCTCTCCAGACCGAGTCGTGGCCGGGCCATTATCCACCGGCCGAGAGGTGGTGTATCAACAAGAAATCCTTGACCATTTTTGATTTTTTTGTGTCATTAATGATGACATGCTACAACCAAGAGGAGGTCCAAGCCCATTTTGACTCGCTAAAAATCTCTGCCGATGTCAACAGAGGTAGTAACTGCTACTGGCAAAGATCGGGTCCCGAGCCCACTTCCTAAAGGTAAGCCTCTTTCGAGAGAGTAGAGAGATTGACTAGATCGTACGCCTCTAGCATCTTGATGACTTCGAGGCGCACGCATCCCACAATAGCCAGAGAGTGGTTTCTTGCCGAGCTTGGTTGAGTTGTCACAGAGATACCGATATGGATATCTCGCCAAGGCCATCAAGGCGCAGCTAAGGAAGTCGGGGCTGTGTCCCGGGACCGGCGATCGCGGGGACAAGGCCTTTCAAACTCGTATTCACTTCAATGGAGAAGGGCGTAGGAAGCATGTTGCCATCTCGGGGCCTTACTAGACGCGACTGTCTGCCTCTGGTCGTCTCACCTCCACTCTCTCTCTCTCTCTACTTTTGATGACATTTACGTATCCAACATTCAACAACCCTAGTTAAGCCAGAGCTCTACAGGTCATCGAGATACGCCACACACAGCTGAGGAGGACCTTCGGCGCACGATGACAAAGATGATTTGCGAGAAACGTAGAGGGAAACTGGGGCCGATTCAAGTCAGGCAATGGGACTATGTCTGCTCTCTTGTGCTCTACCGAGATCATGGAAGAGTGCGGACTTCTCACCTTAACACGGCCGTGAATGGTGCAGATGTGAAAACCCTATCTTCACGCTGCTATCAAGTGCAAGGTCGGTCGGGGCTGGTTGTAATTGATACCAGATCTGCTTGTTTATGTTGTCACGGCCACGATGTCGGCTTAATGGGGCTTCGCGGGTTCGCGGAAGACAATCTATGTCAACCATGATGTTACGGTTCCGAGGAGAGAATGAAGAAGGTTTGTTCGTCAGAGTCCCTTTTCTCCTTTTTCTTTTCCTCTCTCGTTTACGGAAAATTCCTGGGTGTGTGGTTTTGGAAGCAAGGGTCGACTCAAGTGCTGATTGAGTGGTCGGGCAAAAGTTTTACCCGCCCCATCAAGTGGGCGCCAAATGTTCTCACGAGATCCGACGGTTTTAAATCTCGTCAGAGAACGTTAAACCCAGGGGTTGTTTTAGATTTTGGCTGGATGGGGGACCGATATTCCTGCCGACGATTCCAAAGGGGAATCAAAGCTGCATTTAGTTCTAAGTTCATCCTCATGGCTAAGATCTCGATCCCTTAATTTTGTATCTGACGAGTACTAGGAGCAAGGACCGTCCTGGGGGTAGTCTCTGGGTCGACGCCAGTTCCTAAAAACACGCTAAGTGAAAGAGTTACCGGATCCGACCAAAGTGTCGGTCTAATGAGGGGTTACTCCTCCTTTTATAATAGGATTCCCCTATCTCTCTTAGAGATTTGATTTATCTCTTTAATATCTTTTAGAGATTTGATTTATCTCTTAATATCTCTTTTCGAGATATTACTTTAATTTAAGGATATTATCTCTTTAACCATATAAGGTTATTTTGGATAATATCAGGATTTAATATCAATATCTTATTCCTTTTAATTATGACATTTGATTTATTATCCTTAATTTCCTGACCGGGCCTGCATTTGAGTTTCCTGTGGTCGTTAGTAACCCCACAAGACATTAATCATAAATTACAATTTTTAAAAGTTTCCATAGTCATATCATGACTACAATTACGGTTATATTGGACATATTTTCTCGTGATAAATATAATGTTACTTCTAATCCATAATTTAATATTTTATTCTCCACTCACACCGAATATAGCTAAGACATGACTCGACATCATGATTTAATTATCGCATTGAACTTACTTTTATTTACTTTACATGAGACTTATAACTTTGTCACCCAATTTAAAAACAAAATATTCATGATAGCTTTATGCTATCAACACTGATTTGGTGGATATTCTCTTATAGTGGATTTACTCGCTCATTAGTATTAGGTACAATGCCCCAATGTAGCTTAATCCAAATTATAAGTATTGCTTTTAAATTAGCACAACTCTCAATTAAAACCCTAAAATGTAAGTGGTAGTAAGTGAAATGGTACTAATAGAAAATGAGCACACAAGAAAGTCAAAGCCATGAAGGTGGATTTGCAGCAAGTACAAAGAATTATAAACGATCCAGAAGGAACACTATAGAGACGTAGTAAATGGTCCAGAAAAGGAGAGATTTTAAAGAGGGAAGATCTCAAGAGAGGACTAATGACTTCCCACCCTTCCCTTTCTATATTTTCAACTTATATTCATTTCTTGCTTAGTTATATTTTTCCTCTGCCCTGTACAAATCTTCGATCCATACGTACTTTTGCTTAACCAAGAATTATACAATTTGGTAGGATTTGATCTCTCTTGTGCCATGCGTTACTTCCATATAACACACACGAACTCATCATTAACCTAAATTCTATAAATAACACGAAGATAACAATGATATGTATACATGAAGGTAATTCAGAATGGTCTGTATATGTATCATCACGTTCAGGCGCCATAACAAGCCCTATTTTTCAAAACCAAGATAACAATGGCAATTCTATGTTGCTAAATGTGAAATTTCTATTTATTTATTTTTTATAAGCCAATGAATTAACTAAAGAATGACAAACAAACCAAATAGCACAAGATGCACTAAGAGGGAGAGCTTGCACTGAAAGTATACAAGATGTTGCTGCCAAAAAAAAATGCAGCAAAACATAAATACTAAGCCACCAAACAGAACAAAGATAAAAGCAGCAAATAAATTACTTTTATCTATATGTCCAAGCCTTTTGCTAAGATCTATACCAATTTTAATTCCATATAGTATTCTGCACACCTGTATAACCAACTAAGAAGCAACGCTTTACACCAAGTCTGATACAATTACAGCCATGAACGAAATAACATCAGTAGATTTGACTTGATCAGAAACAACAGGCAATGAAATAACAATCGATTTTTCTATACAAAGAGAG